>CAJQZM010029778.1:1077-23814 GCA_907164665.1 Colias nastes | reverse complement strand
TCAGCGGAGACAGTATCGTTGTGCGTCAATGAAATTTACGTTTCCATGTTCCGATAGCGATGGCGGCGCCGATGTGGACAAGCAATGAGGTTTTACAATTCGTAGAATTGTATCGACATGAAGGAATCATTTGGAATCCACGGCATGAACTACACAAAAATAAAAACCATATGACTCAATAAATTAGATGTTTTATTTTATATTATTCTAGATGTTTTTCATAACTCACTTTCATACATTTGCGATAAAAAAAAAGAATATATTTATAAAATGAGTAAATAGTATGAAACAGTTAACTACTTGTTCTTAAAAATTAAATAACAATATACAATGAGCATGATTTTGATCAAATTGTGCTTTATTACATAAATAATATTATCAAATATCACCAATCAATATATCCGTCCGTAATCTTTAAAGTTTCGTTTTATAGGTAGGTAGTTAAAATTAAATTAAATGTAAAATGTACACATTTTAAACATTTGAAAAAATCTAATCATATTTTTTAATAATGTTTAATCGCAGACGGCAGAGTACACTCATTGTTATTGGTGCACATGTACGTAATAATTAAACGCATTGTATAAATAAATTGCCGCGGCTGCAAGAACTTCTACGGACTACGTCCATCTTTGAAGCGCCAATGCAGAATGATCAGTACGCCAATGTGTGAACAGGAATCTTGATATCCTTCATTTTTTCCCAACACGTTGGCCCAACGCCTTGGCCCAATGTGTACTGCCGCTATTAAAGTACTATCAGGTCCGCGAACAACAAGCGCGGGGGGAAGACGGTTGCCCCGCGCATGCTCCCGCCGTACTTCATACCTCACCCCCTCATAAACGCCGTGAACGCGTTCCCACTTCGTGTTAACCCTTTGCGGACCTGTGTTATAATTATTTAGATAAAGAGATATGGAAATAAAGACACAATCATAAAAATAGATTAGACACTTAAAATTCTATGTCCCCGATTCGTTTTATATTGCATTGGACACTTGCCAAGTCACATGTACCTACCTAGGTACTTCGAATCGAAACAATATTTAAGCATTTTGGCGTCGAAAATAAAAGAAAGTTGTACATATAGATTATGAAAACAATTAGTTATCGAAACCGATGTTAAATAATTTGATTGTATTATATTTGTATAGCCACGTTTAGGACTTCCGGATTAGCAACAGGTTAACAGTTTTAGCTAATCTAAGATAGGTATAATGTAATAATTATGTGAAAAGATTGTAAAAGGTAGATTGTAAAGTAAAACGAGACATTTACACTAATAAGAATGTTTTTCGTATTGATACAAATTTGTATATGGATGTAGGTAAAAGGTAGACCTATCCGTTGTTTTTTTTTTTGACAATTGCATCCATTTGAAGACTACCTATAACATAAAATATTCAAACTTATTAATAAAAATAGGTGTATCGCTTCAATTGGTGAATTACTGCATCGATATAATGAAAATTTTCAAGTATTTCGTCTCGTAACAGTGAAGGTAAACGTTAACAATGCCGAGTCCAAAGTCCACAAGGTAAACGTTACAATCACTAGTTACGGTTTCTATTTTAACTATGTAGGTACCTATACTATTTGTAACTTATCGTGTAATTAAATAGATTTACTGAAATGCCACGCCGGTTTTCATAAACATTAACAATTTTATTGTATTGATGAAATGATAAAAAATTATCTTTTTAATCCAGCTGCAACCTGAATATTAAATCCCCAGTAAATCGAGGTGTCTTTTTTAATGTTTGGCGCGAGTTTTTATAGGCCATTATGAATTATGATATATATTATTTATTGCCAGTAATTATGTAAATATCAATTCATAATACAATAAGTACAAATGTAATTGGATTATATTAAATAGAATATAACTCACCCTTTCCAACAGCTGCTGTCCGATGGCATTGCTATCCACCTTAACTTCCAGAATCACAGAATTTGGTTGGCTAACTAACCACATTTTGATATTTAAAATCTTGGTGAAAACCGAAAACGAAAAATAGGTCGAACGTAATCTAGTATCAACTAAATAAACACTTCTTTTACTGTTTATCTCACACGCGTAAAGAATTTATTTAAAAAAGTCTTTCTCAATTCGCTCTGTGCAATGTTTATCGCGTATTCTTTGTGGAAGTAAAACTGTGAATACTTCCAGACGACGGCCATACTACGTTAAGTTTGCCACCGAAATGATAAAGAAACTGTGACGTGACCAGGGTTGCCAACGTCCGAAGTCAGGATTCCCCAAAACTCTAACCGAAAATCCCCAATTTTGGGGAATAAAAAATCGATAATCCCCACATATTCCCCACACGTTTTCAGACAGTGAAATAAAAGTCATATTCACACGATTTCATAGAAATAAGAATTTAAATCCAAATAGGTACTTTTATGTATTCGAAATTAAATTTCCGCACCCGGCTTCGCTCGCATTTTCAAAGAAAAACCAGCATAGTTCCCATTCCTGTGGGATTTCTGGGATAAAAAGTAGCCTGTCTTATTCTGGATTTTCAGTTACCTTCATACCGAATTTTATTGTAATCGGTTCAGTAGTACTATTTCGCATTCGTAAACTTTCGTATTTATTATATTAGAAGGATAAACGTAAACTTATGTAATTACTGCTCTGCATCTGCATCTACTTTGCGGCATATTTTTTTTCAAGTCATTTGTTGGTTCGAATTTTAAACATCACCTTTCTTCTTTATCTCTTCTAGTCGACATACGTGAGACCCTTAAACTAACCCTTAAATTATTAAGTAATCTCGTTGGACCTTGCGTTGGACAGTCTCGTCTATAGTATGTCACGTCAATATCTTGCGTTGAGAAATAACATAACGTGCGCCTACTTGTATCGTCTACCGACGTGCATTGTCTACTTTCTGAGATGTTACATCTTTTTCCAGAATCAGAAATTGCTGCAGCACTGATTTAAGTGATTTGATTTTTAGTTGCTGAGCTTCTGAAGGATTCACTATCGATATTCATAATGACATAATGTGCCAGTAAAGTCGAAAAGCTTTGTTGTGTTAGTAGTCAGTTCAATATAAAAGGCTAGGCAATACTTATAAAAATATGCGATAACATAACGGGGAACATTTACTTTTATGTCTTCTATTTTCAGTTCAAGAAATGTCAAATTGTCAAAATATCTAAATTCCCCGCATTTTACCCACACCAACGCTCTCCCCACAAATTCCCCAATCGGGCTGAAAATCCCCACAGTTTGGGGAATTCCCCACACATTGGCAACCCTGGACGTGACGCAAAACGACCGAGAATAGAACGCCGGCCGTCATAACGTTGTGTGGACATTTGTTGCACGTAACATACATTGCTGCTCTAATAGTAACAGCACATTCGCTTCGTAATCTACAAAGTTCAATGAACGTTACACTAAAATACATAGTCGTAAATAGAATATTTTTTTTTAATATAATCCATCTTTTCTTTCACGTACTTTAGGTGAATAGACAGAGATGCAAAATCAGTGACGATCCCCACTATGTCATGAATTTGAATCGTTGTTTTTGATATGAAAAGGAAAGTTGTTTTGATTGGAGCCATGGATTGGAGATAGTAGGTAATTATTTCTATTATAATATCTTATGCATAAATTGAACAACAACAATTAAAATTAAATGTTTATGAGCTGCATACCTACACGATTACTGTTAATTTATTACCTACCTGATTTCGTCCAAGCTAACCTTTTTGACTTTATAGCAAAAACTACTGGTTTTACATAAAAGTTTTTACTTACTTACATGAAACAAGTAAAATCAATGTAGGTAGGTACCAGTCTACCTATAACATATTTTCTTGTCATAGGATTTTCTTGAATGTTAAATTTATAGGTCTTTCAGGGTCGAGTCGGTCAAAGGTCGTGGCAAAATCCGCCGAAGAACCCGCGGGATATAGGTATCAAATTATCAAGTGTTATTCTAGTTATCTAGTAGGTACCTAGTACCTACCTACATAAGATAAATCACATACAAGTATAATCGAAATCAGTTCGTTGGTTTTCCCAGGAAAGATTAACAAACATCCATACATCCATCCTCAGAAACTTTCGCATTTATAATAAGTAGGACTCTTGACTTGGAAGTAGGATAGGATTTAGTAATATGTGGTACCTACCTCTGTGGTAGTCTTTGCTTGAATTATTATTACCTAGTACCTATTATTATTTAACTAACTGTGCCCCGCGGTTTCACCCGCATTGCTGTTCCGATAGTCTTAGCGTGATGATATACCTATAGCCTTTTAGCCTTCCTCGATAAATGGGCTATCTAACACCGAAAGAATCTTTCAAATCGGACCAGTAGTTCCTGAGATAAGCACGTTCAAACAAACAAACTCTTCAGCTTTATAATATTAAATATAAAATAGTATAATTTGTTATCGAAGATATAAGTTATAACGACGTGACTCATGGCTCATATTATTGAGACATTCATTATTATGGGCCCCTGAAAACCTTTTTTTTCAAAGTTAATCACATTGAAATTAAGTATCCCCAACAATTTTAGTTTAGTTTATATTATTTGATAATACATCAATAATTACTTAAAAATTGTTTTATCCATTCAAAGGTTTGTACCGAAATTCAATTCAAATTCAAATAATCAACAATGGCGCTACCGCGCTACCGGATGTTGTCCGAAATTTATGACAGCTTCAGCCTTCAGTTTGATATAATATTATATGACATAAAATAATTAAATTTAAAAAATTTATTATCTAAGAAAGATAAATAGAATACTAATGTGCAATTATTATATTTCACATAATAAAATCACTCGTAGCTTTTAGAAAAAATAATGGCTTTATATTATTAACGCCATCTATATTTGTTTAAAGTTAATGCACATTTTTGTTTGCTGTCAACACCAAAAAACTTATTCCATTACGCGCAATCAATGGATAAAAAAATAATAAATAAGCAATATGAAGAATAAGTATAATTAAGAAAAAATACTTCATAAAAATAATTTGTTTATTGATATAAGTTTGATGAGCATAACTGTATCAAATGATTTAGGGACAAAAATTTGATCTGAAAATCCATTCCGATCTACGCACTAATCGTGGTGCACGAGCCGATGACAGCGCCAATCGTGACAACATATTGGAACTAAAATAATCATATGACTCGGGCTCGTCACCTTTCCTTCGGCTATTGATTTGCGCCTTGGTCTCGTTTGTCTCCGCATAGTTTTTGTGTAAATCATTTGAAATGGCGAGTCAAACGCAGGGGATCCAGCAATTGTTGGCTGCTGAAAAGCGCGCCGCAGAGAAAGTATCAGAGGCGAGAAAGCGTAAGTACAATTAATTGCGTTTTATATATTTTGTGGGTTTAGTTTTTTATAGATTGATTGTGGTGAGAGATTTCTCTGCCCTTGTATTTAGCAGACATCCTTATATTCGGTTATACTATGTATGCTTATGGAAAAATACATTTAAAGAATGTAAGAATTTGAATACTTTCCATTGATATCCTATCCTACCTAATAAGATTTCTGTCACATGATAGAGGGTGTTAGTCGAAGATAACAATCTTTGCTTGATCTAAATAAGTACGTTCAAATTTTACAAATAAAACATTTGCTAGATAATAATGGAATGAAATATAACATAACATCCTTAAAATAACTTGATAAAAAACTAAAAACATGACTATGTAGGTACTAACTATATGTTATGTTATTGATACAAGTACATGAGCATATTAATTATTTAAGGCTCAAAAATTTCCATTTATTTTATGTAACAAATAAGATATTGTTTCATGAGGTACCTACCAAGTGTAGGGTTGCCAGATGGCCGAGATTTCCGGGATTGTCCCGGAATTTTGCGTGCTGTCCCGTGTCCAGTAATTTTACATTGCTGTCCCGGAATGAAAAATTATTTGTTTTTTACAAAGTTACTACGGCTGCAAAAGTCAAACCAAACATAACGTTCTGGTGCTAGCGAGTGTTGACGAGTCGCCACCCGCACTCCGTTAGTTATTTTATATTAGATAATAAATGACGTTTATTAATTATCTACCAAAGTTTTAGTAATCGTTATAAAGTGCTCAATATTTGTTCTATATTTTTTTATTTAAGTATTTTACAAAATACCTGATGTTGATTTTCTATCAAAGTTTAATTGAAATTGAATATATAAGTCAAGTAGAAATGTCCCGGAAATGATCAGCCTGGATCTGGAAACCCTAACCAAGTGTGAAACTTTATTTGGTACTTAATAATAAAGATGGTAGGTGTATACTTGTAAAAAATGTTTTGAATAGTTTTGATAGGAATATTAATATAGGCAATGAGCTTAAAACTTTGATAAAATGTACATAACGGGCAAACCATTGCCATTCCTTTGCACTTCTTTACTTTTTAACAATTGACTGCGATAAGTTGGTATTTATTTGAACAAAATCAGATACAAGGACAATACTGATTTTGTCTTGAAATGATACAGAGACAAGAATATTTGACTAAGATTGCAAATATGTAAAACTAAAGTTTTCAATGTAAATTGAGAGCCCCAAATAAAAAAATAATACTACAATAATTGAACTTGTCAATAAATCTATTACAATTTTCATAGAATCGCTTTTTATATTGTAAATCCATAATTTAATTTTAACTAAAGCTACTATAATATATATTAAACTTAAATTAACAATAAATTAATAGGAAAAGCGAAACGCCTAAAGCAGGCCAAGGAAGAGGCCCAAGATGAGGTTGAAAAGTACAGACAGGAACGTGAGAGGCAGTTCAAAGAATTCGAAGCTAAGGTAAATTAGAATTATAAATATTAACCCCCTATCAATACTAATATTATAAAGCTGAAGTTTTTTTGTTTGAATGCACTAATCTCAGGAACTACTGGTCTGATTTGCAAAGTTCTTTCGGTGTTAGATAGCAATCGAGCAAGGCTATAGGCTATATATCATCACGCTAATACCAACAGGTGTGGAGCCACATGGGTGAAACCGCGTAGCGCAGCTAGTAAAGAATAAAACTTCTTAAATGTATATACAAGTTGAGTGTTTCAATAAATCTAGATTTTATTCTTGTAGTGATTTTCTATCTTTATCTCAAACAAGAAACCTTGAGCTATCAAGTTGATGATAAATTAAAATTGGTTGCTAGTGCAGATTGCCATTTGAAACATAAGAAAGGGGTTTTAATATTGCATGATGTCAAGCCAGTATTACTTTTAAAAGTAGATTGAAAATATAACATGTGTTATTATTTATCATTATTATATACTAATCACATTATGAATTATCAATTCAAGAGTTTTAAATATAAATTTAAGATTTAGTTCACATAATGTTTAATACTGTATGTATTCATTTTTCTTATATATTAACTATTGCATCTTTTTCTATGAGTTGATGTTATTGACTTATTACCCATTTTTATAAAATAAATAAATAAAATAAAATTTATTAGCAAATTACTTTGTTTGTTACTTTGTTTTTATGTGCAAGTTACTTTGTTTAGTTTTGAACTTGATATATTCTTCTGAATAGATAGATTAATATTAATAAAAAAACATTTGTACTTTATAGCACATGGGTACCCGAGAAGGTGTAGCTGCCAAGATCGAAGCAGAGACCAAGGTCAAGATTGAAGAGATGAACAAAATGGTCATCACCCAACAGGAAGTGGTGAGTTTTCGTAATATAATATGTATAAAAAATATATAATCAGTACCTATAGTATATACTCTTGTTGCCAATACCTACAAAATATTTCTACAAAATAACTGAAGAAACAGACATACTTTATTTTGAAACTATAGTTATTTAATACTAGCGGTCAGCCCCGGCTTCGCCCGTGGTACATATTTCGCAATAAAAGGTAGCCTATGTTCTTTCTCAGGGTCTAAAGATTGTCTTTTTTTTTTTTTTTTTATTATTCATCATCGCAATCTATCACTTATCAGATATTCAGCGATATTTTAAGAATTTAAAGGTTGTTTTGTACGGAAGTCGTCCAGTGACTACTCCGTTTATTGGTATTATTATATTATCTTGTTTAATTTATTTACTATTTTTATTTTATTTTTTTTATATCAAATCCTGAGGTATCCTTCTTTTGAGTCTCCTGGTGGTTGTGTGGGTGTTCATAAGGTTTACAGCCAGCTGGTTTGGGTGGTGGATAATACGCTCTTTATATGATTTTGTTCTCTCAAATATTTCTTCCTTAACCGTGCTTATGCAGAGGTCGTGGTGCAATCTATCATTGGACACATACCAAGGTGCACCTGTTACTAATCTTAGCATTTTTGACTGAAATCTTTGAACTATGTCCACATTAGATTTTGCTGCTGATCCCCATAGCTGCAGGCCATATGTCCATATAGGCTTTATAATACATTTGTATAATAACAATTTATTATCTATGGAAAGGGACGATTTTCTGTTTAGCAGCCAGAACAATGTGCGTAGTTTTTGACTCATTGCCAATCGTTTCGTGAAGATGTGCTTCTTCCACGTTAGACGTCTGTCTAGATATATTCCTAGATACCTTACGTGGTCGTGTTGTGGAAGTTCTGTGCCGTTAAGAGTGACAGGTGGGCAAGTCTCTTTTTTGTAAGTGAAAGGTACCTGAACGGATTTAGACTCGTTTGCTCTAATACGCCAGTCTTTGAGCCATTGAGATATTTGGTCGAGGCTGGATTGGAGCTTGTGTGAAGCAACGGCTGGTGAGTTATCTGATACTAAGATTGCTGTATCGTCTGCAAATGTTCCAGTGATTGCTCCGTCGATCGAAGGGAGATCTGCAGTAAATAGCAGGTAAAGAGTAGGGCCCATGACACTACCTTGTGGAACTCCTGCTTGGATGCTTTTTAGTTCCGTTGTTTCTTCCGCCTGTTTTACAAAAAAGTATCTATCACTTAAGTATGACTTTATGAGGCTGTAGAAGTTAGAAGAAAGATTTTTTTTTACTTTAAATAGTAATCCATCATGCCACACGCGGTCAAAGGCTTGAGATATGTCTAGGAAGGCAGCAGTACAGTACTTTTTTTTCTCATAGGTTTCGTTAATATGTTCTACTAATCGGTGTACTTGTTCTATAGTCCCATGTCTTTGGCGAAATCCGAACTGATGATCAGGCAGAAGTTTCTTCTCAGAGATAATTGGGGTCAATCTACGAAGGATAAGAATTTCCAATATCTTTGATGGTATAGGAATTAGGCTTATAGGTCTGTACGATTGAGCCTCAACGGGATTTTTTCCTGGTTTGGCAATCATGATAACTTGGGCTACTTTCCATTGAGGTGGAAACGCACTACTTTGTATGATAGCATTGTACAGGAATGTTAGGATGCCTTCCTTTGGAAGTTCCTTAAGGATTTTTCCTGTTATTAGATCGTATCCTGGGGCTTTATTAGAATCTAGGTTTTTGATGACTGTTCTAACTTCATTTATAGTGATCTTTTTCATGGGAGGACTAGAAACTTTGATACTTTGATCTAATAAAAGGGCGACTTCTTGGGTTTTTAAAGAGCCCATATCTGGATTTGGTGTGAAGACTTGCTCCAGATGTTCAGCGAATGTATCCGCTTTTTGTGCGTCACTAGAAGCCCATTCAGTGTTACCTTTTCGTATCGGGGGATTGTTTGAAACAGGCTGATTAAGTTTCTTTGTGGCTTTCCATAGAGAAAAGTTTGTTTCTGCTGTAGCGTCCATTTTTTCTAGGAATGTCTGGATGTTTTGGTTATCTATATTATGAAGAAGTGTTTTGAGTTTCATTTGTAGGTAATTCAAGTGCTTTTTATCCACAGGGAAACGCGTACTTTGCCATCGTTTCCGAGCTTTACGTTTTTCTGCCAATAACTCTCGAACAGATTTAGGGCAAGTCTCTTTACGAAAAGATTCTCCGACAGATGGAGTAGCGTTCCAAGCAGACTGTTGGATACAGTTATTGAAGTGTTCGATAGCATCTACTATGTCAGCTTCAGATTTTAATTGAATATTCAATTCCAGCTTTTCTGCTACGAGCTGCCTAAACAGTTCCCAATTAGTTCTATTTGAGTGTAATCTGCATGGCTTCGGTGTTTCTGCTATTGACCTTCTTAGTGTTATTTCCACAGGAGAGTGATCAGAGGATAAATCTGTGCTTGTTTTACAGGTTATAAACTTAGGTGATAACCCTCTTATTACATAAAAGTCTAGCAGATCTGGTATTTTACTACTATCCGTAGGCCAGTAGGTTGGCTTACCAGCTGAAACAACGCCGAGTTTTAATTTATCTATAGCCATTAATAGTTGTCTTCCTTTAGTTGTTATTGTACGCGAACCCCAAAAGTGATGCTTGGCATTATAATCGCCTCCAGCGATAAATCTGGTATTAAAAGAGGAGAAGAACTTTTCGTAGTCTTCACATTTTAATTGATGTTTTGGTGGACTATAAACTGCAGATATTATGAATGGTCCAACCCAATCTTCAATAACGACATTAGTTGCTTGAATTTGTTCAGTGCAGTAATGAATTATTTCATGGTGTTTAATATTTTGTCTTATGAGCACCGCACTTCCTCCATGTGCGGTACCGTCAGGGTGCATTGTATGGTATATTTTGTAATTTGGGATGCTGAAATGACTTTTCTTCGTAAAGTGTGTTTCTGTGATCAATAAAATGTCTATCTTTTGTGTCTCGAGATATGCCTTAACCTCAAGGGTATGTTGTGACAGCCCATTGGCATTCCATAGGGCGATTTTCAAGCAGTCGAAGGTGACAGCTTGGTTGTTAGGGCTATTATAAGGTTTGTCAGTGTAGTAAGTTGTTGCATCATTTGTTTCATCAGACTCATTATTTCATGAATATCGTTTTGATTAATCAGTTGTGTAGCTTCTGTTGTTGAGTTCACCGGTTGTGGTTTATTGGTTACAGCATCTTTGTATGAATATGGGTGATTTTGCTTTTCTTTATTTAAAGAGTTGTGACTTCCTCTAGTAGCATTCGAATCTTTTGTAGATTAAAGATTGTCTGTGCCAAATTTCATCAAAATCGGTCCAGTAGTTTATGTGTGAAAACCATACATACATACATACATACATAATTACAAACCTTTCCTCTTTATAATATTAGTATAGAAGTATAGAAAACATATGGTATTCTGTTGATATAATAATTAAAAAAAAATTCAAGTATAGAAAATATTTGCCTGTGATGTGGGAATCGAACCTGCTTATTTCACCGTACCATGGCAACTCAGCAATCAAATTTATTCTAGTCTTTCGGTTTTATGTGGCAAAGGCTCCTCACGCCATTTATTGAGAATATTAACAACCACAACCATCTCAATCATTGTCTCCTATTAATAATACCTTAAGCTTTGCGTAGTTGATAAAGTAATAGTGATATATTATTCAAGTTATAAATAAGGAAATAATTATTATTATTTAGAACTTTCAAGATTGATTGATTCACATATGAAATGTAAATTTGCAGGTGATCAAAGACATCCTGCAGCTGGTGTACGACATCAAGCCCGAGCTCCACCAGAACTACCGCTTAGACTAAGCGCAGACGCTCCGTAATCAAACGCTTGCGAACACGCACCTATTCATAGTTCTATTGTTATTTGTAATCTGTAGCCCGTTGGCGCCAACCGCACGCGTCAATGTCAACGTCAACTTGACAGCTGACAGCCGCTGATACTCGCCGCTCGCTGTACATACCTAGCTTGGTGTTGCCATGAATTTAATAAGAAAACGTTTAATCATTGAATTTTAAACTTATATTATCAGCTCGATATCATTCCATATGAAATACAAGTATTGGAAGACCGATGAAGAACAGATTTAACTTATTGAAAATTGTATGTTATTCAATGTTGTATGTTGAATAGAAATATATATTTAAAATAAATTTGGAATGTTTTTATTTATTTCTTGTTACAAAGTAGTCTAAAAGTGATTGCGATGTGTACAGTATTAGAGGAAATATATTATTAATGTACTATTAGTTATTTTATTTTATTCCTGTTTGTTGGTCCAGTCTGGGTACTTCAGTTCGGTGTTCCTGAAAAAAAATATATTTCAGGTTCCATGTATTAGATTAAACCAATCAATTTATTTCCAATTTGCGGAAAACATTTCCCTGGAATATTGCAATGTTTATATGATTTTTATAAAATTGAATTTAAATTTAATTACAAATATTTGAAAAATTTGATGATGATAATTATATTAAAAGCAATACTTACATAAGCTTAACAGTATGTTCGCCAATCGTATCCAACCAAGAAGCAACTGATCCGACCGCTGAGAACACAGCTGGTTGGTCTGGCAGGTCACAGCGTTTGGCGGAAAATGACAGGATTCCGACAAGGACGCCATCCTGGATTGCTGGACCGCCCGCGTCATGCTTTATGTGATGTAATTTAGAATTATTACGTTCAAATAAACTCGATAATTTGGTAAAAGTATCATATTAGTGATATTAAATAAACTAAACTTGGTATTGATAAGTCTTTCTTGCTTATACACGTAAAAATTACTGTATTATACATACCTACACCTAGTTCATTTTGAAAAGGTCCTTATAAAATCGGAACTTACGTTGCAAACGTTTTTAGCTTTTGTAATGTATCCTGCGCAGAAGTTTGTACGTGAATGCACCAGATCCCTGCAAAAAATAATAAATTTTTCCTCAAACTATATATTCCTGTCCGTATTTCTTTAAAAAATATTGAATAATTGATCTCTCACCTTCCATATATCTCCTGGCAGTCGGCTATATCATAGACCGGTAATTCAAGCTTCTGTAATAGCACTTGACCTCCCAATCCACCGACACCCTTTAAAAAAATTAAAATTATAATAGCATTTTGAAAAAAAAAAAGACTACATAGAATGATAGGAACTATTTTGTCAATCAATACGACAACAGGATTAAAAATTTATAATAAACGTGTACCTACCTTTTCTTATTTTTCAAACCAAACGCCAAATTAAGTGCACGAGCAGATTCACAAGAACGAGCTAATTTTAAATCGAACTTTTCTTACCAGAACAGAGCCCCAACCAAGAAATGTGATCACAGCATCAGTAGGCACCAGTTTATCAGCTTCATAATCAATCTTCGCGACCTTCGTGTCCAATTTCTCATAGGAAATATTCCTGTCCAGTTTTATAACCGCAAAGTTGAATTCCAGGGTGTTGGGTTTGTAGTTGGGGTGGAAGAATATCTCGGAGACGTGGTAGACGTCGCCACCAGCAGTCGCGTTGGAGGAGCCAACTCGGATGGACAGCACCTTGACGTATTCACGGAAGAAGCGGTTGTTGTACTGCCTGGATTTGGATTAAAAAAAAAGTGAAGTAAGTAGATTGTAATTTGTCTATGAACCTACTTCTACTGCACTTTGACCTATTATTTTTATACAGATTTTCCTAATTGGTGGAAAAAAAATTGGTGAAAATGCTCGCATGATGTTTTGTTTTATTTTAACTGTCTTCTTCATTTCAAGAGTGGATAGTTTTCAGTCACATAATATATCGTCAAAGCTGGTATCATTACCTTAGTTAACCACCAATAGGACCAGGAAATTTAAACTCAAACTCAAACTCAAACATTTATATAATCAATTAGACTTCTTCGAGAAGCTCTTTTGAAACGTCAATACATATTTTTAACATTTACCACCGATTCGGAAAGTAACTTTTATAAACGCTTGGCTAGTCCCAACCTTGACCAACTACCTGAAACACCCGCTGACTTATTACAGAACAAGATAACACTATCATCAACTCACAACTGCAAGCAATGAGCAGCAGTCAGCACTTTATCAGTGTCGATTATAACCGCGCCGCACCACAGCTGTCTATTGACGAGTAAAGCAGCGAGGAAAGGGTAGTCTTCAACGGTTGCTACCTCATCTGCGTTGTAGATCCTTCTGTAGCGACGGTCTAGTGTGTGTGTTTGTTTCGTGGCTAAAATGGGTTAAAGGACATTTATACAAAATTAAACTGATCACGAATTAAATAAATAAAAACACTTGCACAATGAACAGATACAATAGAAATTGGCCTTATCGATTTATAGTAGAATAGATTTTTATTTATAGAAGATGTGTATATAGACTACATACCAGCTACCTACTAAACTTTAAATTGTCCCTACAAAGGTAAGTAATTAAATTGTGATTTGTGAAATCGTAGTAACCGTTAAATTTCTGATTTGCCTATTTTGAAATTGAAACAACAATTTTCTAACAAAACCATGTAATAATTTAATTAACTACTTTATCTAAATCTATTTTTTTAATACAGTATACTCACTAGCACTTATTCTGTCTTTGGTATTGTTGGCGAGGGATCTTCGTGATGGAAACTCAATGGGTAGACCTTCATACTGCCATTCTGTACGGTACATGTTCTTACGGGATATACGCTCAATTTCCACTGGTGATATATGATATTATGTTATTAGTTAAGATATAACATTCAGTACATCCCACAGGACGCCATAACACACGAGACCCCGCCACAAGGCGACAATTCACGCTATCCTACATTATATTTCACTAGCTTTCTTCCCGTGGCTCCGCTAACTACTTATATCTAAAACCTAATAAATTATATACTTCCACGAGATAATTCAAAAAATAAGCATCAAAATCCGTTGCGTAGTTTTAAAGATTTAAGCATACAGACACATACGGCGGAAAGCGACGTAGTTTTCTACTATGTATAGTGATGTCTATAAAATAATATCATGATTGTTATGTCCTGTGATATAAAGTAAAATTGTATCAGATATACTAAGTATGTTCGAGTAATTCCCAAAAAAAAAAATACTTAAAAAAGGTAAAAATATAGGAAAGATTTCTTTATCAATTCTCCATAGTTAATATGTAATTAAAAGTATGTATTTAAAACATTACCAAGTTTAAATCTTAAGTTATATCTTTACGTTACCTATTACTGATAAAATATCTAACACTGAAAATAGTGGTATGTACATATCTACAATTATTTGCAGAAAACAAATATAATTAGAAATGTTTAAGTTTCTAATATCATCAATGCGTGCCGGATGCGTGTAACGGAACGTTATAATAAGCGTAATTGCGCAAATTTCGAAAATTACCAGATTTATTTAACTGCATAGGTACATTGTTCAAATTTTTAAATTTAGATGACCTATAAGTTTTCTATTATAATCATGTTATCATGTATGTTTCTTTTAAGTTTTTTTTGTTCATGTTCGCATTATAACAGCATATATACCTACGAGGATATTATGTTTTGCGTAAAGCTTTGGATTTGTAGCTATATCTTTTTATATTAAAACTGATGATCAATGATGATACTAATGAGATTAAAAAGTGTTTTTTTAACACTTTGATACACCTAAAATCACACACAGTACCTACACCTAGAATCATAAAGTTTCTTTGAAATCGATATAACATTTTTTTTGTCACAGTTTTTTTTGAAAAATTACGATTAGGTAATATCGATTTACCTAATAAAAAAGAATGTTTACCGTTTTAGTGAAAATTAGTTACTTAATTAATAAATTATGTGAAATGACGATCGCCTCGATGGTCTAGTGGTTAGGGAGTAGATCAGAGAGGTTCGCGTCCCAGGTTAGCCAAACCAAATCCCTAAAATAATGCAATATCTTAATCAAACAAACAAGTAAGAATACTTACTATCATCAGATTCAGTGTCGATCCTTGCTTGAGAGAAAATAAATAAGGAAAACAGCAAACAAAGTATGGATACAGACATGTTTGTGTCAACACCCATTTTCATTATGGTACTAAAAGTACATTTCATAGCGGATTTTAATGTATTTGTGAAATAGTTTAAGAGCTAGCTTATAATATTTTGTTTCCTATTTTCTACATCTTGAAAGTAAATCTTGACGCATAATACTATCGCAAGCAAAGGTCAGGATCTAGATTAGTGTTGTACAATGTACCTACATGTATTATAGTTTATTATACTTTTTGAAGTTTTATCTAAAGTTTATGAAATTACGGCAAACTATGATATTGTGAAATTGTAACTTTTCACGTGAGCTCGGTAGACCTTCTTGTTACCTACCTACCTAGTACCTACTCTATTTTCCCTTCCATTTTTATGATTTAAAATGTATGATCCAAATATTTCACCAGCTCTCGAACAAAATAAAACAACGCAACAGTCCATAAAACATTTAATTCATATAATATCAATAGCAAACGTCGAATAACATATAAATGTAACTACAATTGTATTTGTAAACATATTTAATGGAGGCTTTTTGCGTATAGGCTAGGATCACGCTCGGTGACGCAGCCGCCCATAGCGTGGCGCTCTCTTTATGTTACCCTTCACTGAAAGAAAAGACACAATCATAGTTCATATAACTAATAAAAAAAACTGTGTAGAGTTGCCACTTAGGAAAAAGAAGAAGAAGAACAACTGTGTATTTGAAAATTGACAGAAATAAACTTTTCACAAAATGCAGAGCGTGTCCGAGCGATACATTAAAAATCATTTAAGAACATAATATTTTATTCTAGCCTGATGTTAATTATGATTACTCAATATAAATATTATGATTACTCAATATAAATAAATCAGTTTTCAATTACAAAACTATACATAGTTACGCCAATAGCTTAAAACAATCCTGAAAGGCATAATTTTTCACGTAAAATGATTTAAATTTCAGATAGGTTCAGTTGTTCTTTTTATGGTCAGAATTTAAAGAAGATTTATGTGGAGAGCTTTATCCACCCAAAACACTTAATAATTATGATATTAAGGGCGATTGATTCAGACAATTTAGGCATTTTAGGTACTGAGACGGCTTGCGCCCGCGTTACGCAGGAGCCGGCGCGAAATGAACTCCGGTGACCTATGAAGTCGCCACAGTATAAATAAATCAGTAGTTCGATTTTATTTGCTATCGTAGGAATGTTGTTGATAAATAAATTTACTACTAATCCTATACCATTAAACGAGCAATATTTGCATATTTATATTATATTTGTTTGTATATATACAGTGTGGAAATTTTCGATGTGCCCTGAAAGGAAAGTATGTACTTGAAATACTAGGAATAGCAAATTTTTCTGAAAGGAAACATTCCTTTTTCAAATTTTATTTTATTATTCAAATCGATAGAAACAATATAAAAGATAATTTATTGTTAATTTCTCGTAAACATATTTGCTTTTAGTAATAAAAATATCATGGAATCGAACATTTTTATTGTAGCATCAACATCATCTAAACACAAAGAACGCTTAGCTGGTTTATTGGTCTATTTTATAAATACATTTAAAGTTTAAAATGAAACTCTCGTTCTGGTGGTTAATTTATTTTCTTCTGAAAATATTGGTAATAATAATTAAAAGTAAAACAAATAAAAAAGGCAAAATAATAATTGAATTTTGTAAATTGAAGTCTTGCACCGCAAACATGTATAAGGACGCTGTCACATCTTTATATATCTTAATATCTTAATCCTACTATAATATTATAAATGCGAAAGTTTGTATGGATGTATGGATGTTTGTTACTCTTTCACGTAAAAACTACTGAACCGATTACAATGAAATTTAGCACACATATAGAGGGTAACTAGGATTAACACAAAGGATAGTTTTTATCCCGGAAATCCCACGGGAACGGGAACTATGCGGGTTTTCCTTTGCAAACGCGGGCGAAGCCGCGGGCGGAAATCTAGTACATATAATATCTGCGTTACTCAAATTTAGGTATCTAATAACGTCGCAACGTGGTGCGCGGGAACATCACGCTCACGTAAACATAGCGCATTCCATTTTATAGACCATCTTCATGCTTGATATTATTTTATTTTTATTGAAATTGATTCTAGAAGATTACTGGGAACTTTAAAAATTCATTTTGTTATTTTTATTAGTAGGTACGATCCTGATAAGTATGTTAGTTATTCAACCAACTTAAAAAATTGTGACTGTTTTACAACAATTTGAATAATAATCAATTAATGAATTGTATTATTGTATACAATATCGAAGCTTTTTAAGAAATGTATAAAATACTTTTTTATGAATTATTAATTATTATCATACATCATAATATTATGTTACTGGTAATATATTAAACCCTTCTTAGTAAATGTTTGTTATTCCAAGAAACGGTCGGAATGAAATTTCAAATTATAATCGTCACATTACCTATGATATCTTTAAATCTGAACTTTTCCTAAGTAGCAAATGTGGGTGGTTTTTGGGGTAGCGATTAACCAACATGAGGTCAAAACTAAAATCCAAGATGGCGCCGACGAAAATTTTAAATGTTTTCGTCATGGGTGTCATTTTCAAAGAGTTGGAGTAGCTATTAATAAATATGAGGTCAAATCTAAAATCTAAAATGGCGCCGACGAAAATTTGACATCATTTCGTCACGGGTGTCATTTTCATGGTTTTTGGGGTAGATATTAACCAATATGAGGTCAAAATCAAAATCCAAGATGGCGCTGAGGAAAATTCGACATCTTTTCGTGATGAGTGTCTTTTTCATGGTTTTTGGGGTAGCTATTTACCAATGTGAGGTCAAAACTAAAATCCAAGATGGTGTCGACGAAAATTTTACATCTTTACGGCATGAGTGTCATTTTCAAGGTTTTTGAGACAGCTATTTACAAATCCCCAATGTTACCGTGGATAATTAGGTATATTTTTCTTACTCCTTTAAAGTAAACATAAATAAAATAACAAAAACGTTTACAACTACAGTTTTGTAGACAGTCTTAAAAAACAATTTTAAAGAACATTGAAATGCATATTTAGTAATGTAATATGTATATATAAAACGTAACTCTGTGGCAATCATGTTAATATTCTAACAAATATATTCGCTTAACTTTTTTTTAAATAAAGTTCATCTAAAACATTAAAACGAAGAGAATAAAATAATAAAGAGCGTGTGTGCTGAGATAACGTGTCAGAAGTGAAACTTCTTTGGCGAGATTTATAGATACCAAAATCACCGCCTTGCTCCATAACATGACAGTATTACCATGACGCGTTCTTGAAATTTTTACTCTCAATGCGTCTAAAGAAGTTTCACTTCAAAAGGCTATTATCTGTGTACAGTTCCACAGAATTTGAATTCTGCTCGAAAAATATGTAAACGGTTGTAAGAAAAATATACCAAATTATCGACGGTTACATTGGGGATTTGTTAATAGCTGTCTCAGAAACCTTGAAAATGACACCCATGCCGAAAAGATATAAAATTTCCGTCAGCACCATCTTGGATTTTAGTTTTGACCTCATATTGGTTAATAGCTACCCCAAAAACAATGAAAATGACACCCGTGACGAAAAGATGTAAAGTTTTCGTCCGCGCCATCTTGGATTATAGTTTTGACCTCATATTCGCTAATAGCTACCCCAAAAACCATGAAAATGACACCCATGACGAAAAGATGTAAAATTTTCGTCGGCGCCATCTTGGATTATAGTTTTGACCTCATATTCGTTAATAGCTACCCCAAAAACCATGAAAATGACACCCATCACGAAAATAAGTCAAATTTTTCGTCGGCGCCATCTTGGATTTTAGTTTTGACCTCATATTCGTTAATAGCTACCCCAAAAACCATGAAAATGACACCCATCACGAAAATAAGTCAAATTTTTTGTCGGTGCCATCTTGGATTTTAGTTTTGACCTCATATTGGTTAATAGGTACCCCAATAACCATGAAAATGACACCCATGACGAAAATATGTAAAATTTTCGACGGCGCCATCTTGGATTATAGTTTTGACCTCATATTGGTTATTAGCTACCCCAAAAACCATGAAAATGACATCCATGACGAAAAGATGTAAAATTTTTGTCGGCGCCTTCTTGGATTATAGTTTCAACTAGCTTTCGCCCGCGACTCCGTCCGCGCGGATGTCGGTCTTCGCGTGGATGGTTTATTTCTCCATTTTGAGTAACTCTGACAATGCCATCTTATAAATATCTATTGGACACAAATACGGCTAGGCCTAATATAATACGCAACGTGTGTTCGCGGTTCTACAGAACAACGTCTATGGATAAAACTGAAAAATTAAAATTAATTTTTTTCTACCTATTTTTCCTGAATAAAAAGTATCCTATTTTACGCCCAGGATAATAAGGTATAATTATACCAGTTTCATAGAAATCGAACCGTTAGTTTTCACGTGATGCCTTCACATACAGACAGACAGACAGACAGACAGACAAAAATTTTTTTAATCACATATTTGGGTTTGGTATCGATCCAGTAACACCCCCTGCTATTTATTTTTTCAATATTTTCAATGTACAGAATTGACCCTTCTACAGATTTATTATATGTATAGATGACCTCATATTCGTTAATAGCTACCCCAAAAACCATGAAAATGACACCCATCACGAAAAAAAGTCAAATTTTCGTCGGCGCCATCTTGGATTGTTGTTTCATAAAAATAATATTTGTCATACTCATACAGATCAACCAACATCATAATAGTCTTCCTACTAGTACTTCAAAACTTTGCCGCTATTCCTATTCAACAACCCATAAAAAAGAGGGTCTCAGGGCGGCTTGCGCAACATTTGGTCTAAACAGAATTTAGTTAAATGCGTTTATCTTGCTTAATATGTTTAGCCTAAATACAAAAAACCGGCCAAGTGCGAGTCGGGCTCGCGCACAAAGGGTTCCGTAGCAGCAAATATAATAAATTACAGTTAAATCAACCTATCTCAAAAACTATAAGAGATACTTTGATCAAACCAAAAATCGTTGAAAGAGTTAATTAGCATGCATCACCTCTATTTTTTTTAGAATTTTATACCCCGTAGTTATAAAAATAGAGGGGGGGGGGACATACTTTTTACGACTTTGAGAGCTGATATCTCAAAAACCGTTCACTTTAAGAAAAATGTTTTTTAGAAAACTTTATATCATTTTAAAAGACCTTTCCATTGATACCCCACACGGGTATGTACATCGAAAAAAAAAATTTCATCCCTCAGTTACATGTATGGGGGGCCCCACCCCCAATTCTTTTTTTTACTATTTAGTGTCATATTTTTGTAGCGGTTCATACAACACATATTCCCATCAAATTTCATCACTGTAGTACTTATAGTTTCCGAGTAAATCGGCTGTGACAGACGGACAGACGGACAGACGGACAGACGGACATGACGAAA
Source organism: Colias nastes (assembly GCA_907164665.1). NCBI lineage: Eukaryota > Metazoa > Arthropoda > Insecta > Lepidoptera > Pieridae > Colias > Colias nastes. The sequence goes on along the minus strand of CAJQZM010029778.1, from coordinate 2,608 downwards.
CTATAAGGGTTCCGTTTTTGCCATTTTGGCTACGGAACCCTAATTAAAAAGGTCTTGCCCATGTCCGTTTGGATGGTAATTTAACTAATCGTAGTTAGGGAGTCGGTAAAGCAGTTTCTTGCGTTCCTTTTTACGTTTTCGTGCGTTGTACACTTGACTTAGAGCAAAATGGTTGCATTTCTTAAAAAAAAAATTCGTGAAATGGACCGACGAGCTTTCAACTGTCACATGAAGTCAACTGAGCTGTTAAGTGTCAAGACACACAAAGTTTGTTGTGATTTGTGAAGTGTTCTCGTGCTATTTCTCGTGGTATTTTTTATTGATATTATTGTTTTAGTTTTGAGTTCAGTGATAATTACCATGGCAAACAAAAGTGTTTCTTCTAGGGCCCGGGGGCCTAATTTTACAAAAGAAGAACAGATATCAATTCCCACAAATCCATCTTACAAACTTCCTACCGAACTCTTAAATCTTTTATAAAATAATAGTAAACTTCTACAACCTAAAAATGATGACGCGCGATTGACTACTAAACGTATTTAGCGACGCTAAATAGCCATCTTTGGGTATTTAACTTTGACAGTTCGTTAAACGTGATTAGTGCCTAAATTTTTGTTGTGCAAGACGCTAATTATAATTAGCAGACTAAATGCGTTTACGTCGCTCTTAAACTGTATTTAACGACGATGCGCAAGCCGCCCTCAGGCAAGGTAATTTTTAAAACATAATTTTAAATCTATACATATAATAAATCTGTAGAAGGGTCAATTCTGTACATTGAAAATATTGAAAAAATAACTAGCAGGGGGTGTTACTGGATCGATACCAAACCCAAATATGTGATTAAAAAAATTTTTGTCTGTCTGTCTGTCTGTATGTGAAGACATCACGTGAAAACTACCGGTTCGATTTCGATGAAACTTGGTATAATTATACCTTATTATCCTGGGCGTAAAATAGGATACTTTTTATCCTGGAAAAATACGTAGAAAAAAAAATTAATCTCAATTTTTCAGTTATCCATAGACGTTGTTCTGTAGTAGGTACCGCGAACACACGTTGCGTATTATTATAGACCTAGCCGTATTTGGGTCCAATAGATATTTATAAGATGTCATTGTCCGAGTTACTCAAAATTGAGAAATAAACCATCCACGCAAAGACCGACATCCGCGCGGACGGAGTCGCGGGCGGAAGCTAGTTACAAATAATTGTAATATGAAACTTGTGTTGATTTGAAGAATAAAATAGAAAATTTTATTTTTTTACATTTTTAGTTCTTTCGATTCCCGGTCGAAGAAAATGAATTTTTGAAAATGTTTGAATGCAGGTCTATTTCTTTTTAAAAATAAAGGAATGTTTCCTTTCAGCAAAATTTGCTATCTCCAGTATTTCTAGTACTTTCACCCAGGGCACATCGAAAATTTCCACACTGTATTTACAAACAAATTTACAAACAAATATATATATATATATGCAAATATTGCTCGTTTAATAGTATAGATTAAGAAGTTAATTTATTTACACCAAC
>CAJQZM010029775.1:5830-16922 GCA_907164665.1 Colias nastes | reverse complement strand
TAAAGAATTACAGAAACAAGTCAAAATCACTCTAAAATCGATATGGATTCTTAAGATATCAGTTGCAATTGCCACACATTTAATATCGGGTTATAGTTTTTACATTCACTTCTCAGATTTTATAATCTGTGCAACGTTCTTGACATAGATGCCGTTCAAGCTTAATTGAGATAAAAATATTATACAGAAAAAAGAAATAACGCGACCATAACTTTTATTATACCTATAATCAACAAATTATAGAATATGCCCAATGAAAATAAAATATACTTTTTTTTCGTAAACCACTAATCTATACTAATATTATAAAGCTGAAGAGTTTGTTTGTTTGATCGCGCTAATCTCGGGAACTACTGGTCCGATTTGAAAAATTCTTTCGTTGTTAGATAGCCCATTTATCGAGGAAGGCTATAACCTATATATCATCACGCTAAGACCAACAGGAGCGGAGCACGAGCGGAGCACTGCGGGTAAAACCGTGGAGCACAGCTAGTTGTAGATATAATAAAAGTACAGCATAAATACCAGAAGTTATTTTTTACTCTTTATTTTAGTTTAGTATATTCACACGGCTAGTTATAGAATCTATTGAATGTAAATAGCAAGGCCAAAATAATAATTACAAGTAAAATTTCATCGTAAGAACAATAGCTTTTATGAAAGTCTAACATTAGATTGGATCTCTACAAAGCTACGCTTTCTACAGGGGTCGTTCACCTTCTATTAATAATTTATAAATTATAAACTATTCTATAATACATAGTATAAGTACAATAGGACCATTTTATTTAAAATACTGAAAGATCAAATTCAATAATTCGTCAACCACCATATTCATAAGTTGGATCAACAAATTATCGTAACCTTACTAACTGCTGCTAAAAGTATGATAAAACAATATCTCTCGGAAATACAATATGTACTAATCAATAAATATAACTTTTATGGTCCAATTGAACATTGTTACTAATAATTAGGTTATTCTGTTTTAAAACAATGGTACACTGAGAAACATTTAATTTTAGATTCGAACCCGTGTTCATTCGCTTTACGAAAAGGCTTCCAACTTCCAATGTTCGATTTTTTTTGCACTGCAAAAAGTAATAATATTATTGTTCTATTAATTATGGAATGTTATTGTTAGGTACAAGATATATCTATACTAATATTATAAAGCTGCGGGTAAAACCGCGGAGCACAGTTAGTTTTATAATAAAAAATTAACAGTCACATCAAAAAATATAAAAAATAATTTGATGTCCTTATCGATTCATTGTGAATTGTGAAACCTTTCTGTATTCTCTTGTTCTTTGTTTTTATTTTATTTTTTATGAAACAATAATACGTCGTATAACCTGATTATGAACCTGTCCATTATGAAAAACCAAAGTTGGTGTTCACGGTGGATGCATTTTATCAAAAGTATACGAACTCCTTTCACTGTTATGTTATGAAGGATAAATCCGGCGGAAAGTGAATATTATTTATTGCGACGCGACCGTAATAACGTGGTAATAACAGCGTAATGGTAGAGTTAAGGCCGTTGTTGCGATTAGCTATTGCATTGTTATATTTGTTAAAGAATTGCGATGTAAATAAAACCTTCAAAAAATATTACATGCAACCTATTTTAGGGAAAATGAAGCGAATTTTTTTTATTGATACAAAAATATTTCAAATTAAAAAAAAACACAGTTATTAAAATAGGTAACTAACTGTGTACTATATTATTTTTAACCCAGTTTTAATAAAATTCGTGTTTTGACTCTATATTTCTAGCACGAGGTATCTACTACACCTTCCATAGTATGGTCAGTTAAAATATTATGATTAATGATTTCAATATTATTGCAGTCTGTATATTTTCATAAAAATTCAAATATCATTAGAAAAAATTTAAAACGTATATGAATGGTCTATCTCTTATTCGTCGTAAGTTTATTTAATTTGAGTAACATATTCTATGTGCCATATTCTTCAAATTAAAATTGTATATTCTTATTATTATTTTTCCAGCTTAACTTACAACAATGAGGCACAGAGTGTCAGTGGTGAAATGGCCATTGAGAAAATTATCTGTCCGACATTTCAACACAGCATCCGTCGATAAACAAGCGAGTGATGGGAGTGATATAGGTATATTATGTACAAGATATACTTAAGAATAAGGCTTTATTTCTATTAACTTTCCTTACGATGGGAGCACCTATACACTAAGCCTATCTTCTTACTAATATTATAAATGCGAAAGTTTGTGAGGATATGTGTGTGTTTGTTACTCTTTCACGCGAATACTATTGAGCCGATTACAATTAAATTTAGCACAAATATAGAGGGTAACTTGGATTAACACATAGGATAGGTTTTGTCCCGAAAATCCCACGGGAACGGGAACTATGCCGGTTTTTCTTTGAAAACGCGGGCGAAGCCGCGGGCGGAAAGCTAGTACAATATAAGGTACTTGCATGTGTGTAAATACTTCTTATTAGAGGAATTCTTATAAAGATTGTTTTGTTATTTTAAGTATGTATGTACCTTCTACTTACATACTTTATGTTTGATATTATAATATGTGTCAGAGTATAATAAAAAATAATTCTATAATAAATAAACTCTTCTCAAACCGCGTAAATATTACACAAGACTCTTTAAATATTGAATTTTCAAGTGTTTAATCTCCACGTTTTTATTGGCATTGCATAATATTGGGCGGTTTTTAACCAAATACCTGAGACGTCCGCTTAAAAATATAGGCATATTGTTTGCTTGAAGAATATTTGTTTTGAGATTAAACATTTTCAACGAGTTAGTGAATGAATTGAAGTAATTAGTAGGCTTTGACGTTTTACGTTTTAGCGTAAAGTATTGGTACAAACTTATTTTTTTCTAATTTTATACATATTTACTATGACGGAAGAAATTTTAAATAAGGGATTGAGGAAATAAGATGTGAAGAATTAATAAAAAGTGTGTTAGATTAAAATTATCGCTAGAATTCTACTTTTTAACCTGCATCTGAATTCTACAAAGTTATGATATGTATAGGGACATAATGAGAAATTTGAGTTTATTTGTTAATTTAAACTACCTACTTTTTACATAAATCAGCATATTATAATTTATAATCCATAATGTTTTAGGATTGATTAGCATAGACCAAAAGACTCCATAGAATCCTCCATCCAAAAGAGTCCTCACAAAAATGCCTAGAGTTTTACAAAAATCCCAGGAAAATTTACAATGTCATTTTTTAATCAACTTATTATTTCTAGGATTACGAGGTCAATGTCCAATCCAGAGTCAGCGTGCTAGATCCACACACGCGGTTGCTACCCCCGTGTTTGAAACACTGGCTCCCTCTGTGAGGAGCTGGGAGGAGGTACCGGGGCCTAAACCCTTGCCTTTACTGGGGAATACTTGGCGTTTTATACCGTATATTGGTAAGTTTGATTATTTGTAGCTAGGAGACTGCGACTCTACTCAGATAAAGGGTGCTATGTGCTACCGATATTACCTATAGTCTGGATTAGGACTATAATATCGATAACAATATATCTGTGTATTATTACATACTGATCGGTGATCCGATCAGACGCAATTGCGTTTAAGAGGAACAAACACCCATTCTTTCAAGATTTCGCGTTATATAATTTTGTAAGATTTATAATATTAAAAAATCAAGTAGAAAGTGGCTGTTTTGTGGGTACCTACGTATTGTTCGTTAAATAATGCGTTTGATTTTTATCGATTAGCATATTTTTTAGCGCAGTATTAAAATAATACGTTGTTCACTCTAGTCTCTAACCTCAAGTGGAGAGCTGTTGCAACTTTCTGAATATTAATAAAAATATAAATAGAAATCAAATAATTAATTAATTGGGTCACCTCAGTAGAAAATTAACAATATTTAAATTTTTGTACATATAAAAACTTTCTAAAAACCGATCTGGTTTACAATTTTTGAATGGGGATTATAATTCAAAATGGCTTGTTCAAAACTTGTTTCAATGGCCACTTTTACAGCTAGTTACTATGTGAAATGTAAAATCGCGAATTTTTGCAATATGAGAATGTTTGTATACCTAATGTAAGTTGTCTTTAGTTACAATAATTATAACACAAGCTCTAAAGGGAAATGTTAATTACACTTTCTCTAAGTAAGCATAATAATAATTTAATTATTTTCGTCTTGTTGAAATCCATAAAAACAAAAATCGAATCATGTGTTATCAATGTAAATTAATCTAAACATTAATAATTTATAAACGTTTTCTTATTTACCCTTATTAAATTACTTATTGACAAATGTGACGATACCATATTATCGCAAATCAATAGCTTGTAAGGTCAAGGGCGATTAACAAACATTGAATTGATAAATAAATCATGAACCTTTCATATTACAAACTAGGAACGTAGTTACAACTTACAAGCAACATCACGTATAATGTAGATAATAACTTACTGAATACATAATATTCTAACATGTATATATGTAAATTATTCCCACGCAAGCTATTGTCGTGAATGAATAAAGAAATGTTACAAAACAAAAATTCCATTTCTCTTCATAGTATTGTAGTAGTTAGGTAAGTAATAACTTATAAAAAAATATTTTTTTTAATAATCTGTGCAGATTTTTATGAAATTAGCTATCTAGTTTATAGTAGGTAGTGTATTTTAAACATAGCTAAGAAAATTTCACAAATTTCAACATTCGCAAAGGAATCAAAACCTACAGGGTACTTCCCGTAAACATAGAGTCTTGAAAATGGTAAAAAGCATGGACTTATAGAACAGATAAAGGAAAAATTGCTCTAAGAATAAATTTAAAGTTCCAACATGATTAAAAAATTTAAAAGTCCAAAGGTTTGATCAAAGCCCAAGGTGCGAGAATCTGACTGGCACTTGGCCGGTTCTTTTATTTGTTATAAGTACCGGTAGGTATAATTAAATTGAGATTAAGACCTACATACAAAAAAATACTTGCGGAAGTAGATAACTTTCTAGTAACAAAAAAAAACATAAAAGGCAGTTTTGTATTCATAAATCGCTTTGCCCATTTGAATTAATGCAGAGATTTTATTTTCGTTATCTAGAAGGCGGTAGTAAACTCAACTTAAAAAAAAACGTATAGGTACTTAAATAATATTACTTCAATTTTATATTATGCTTATAGCTTGAGAAAGAAGAGACGGACAGACTTTTATAAAATAAAAATGGAAATGACTTATAATTTTAGTCATTTTAAATTTTAATGTACATAGATAATTATCAAAAATAAAATAAATACCTACAAATATTCATAAGATCATTATTAGCCTGTTAGAAAAGGTCACGCATAACTAAAATAAACATACATACAAATTAATTTCAGTCATTATTCCGCTGTGTATCATGCACGTATTAATATGTAAAATACTTTCTACCGTTCAAAAGAAAATAAATGAATATTAATATAGTTTGTTTTGTACAAATCATAACTTCAAATATGTGCAAGTATGTATAATTATGTATTCTTGTACTGTTGTATTAGCGTAACTTTAATGGAGACCACCAGCGGAATAATGATTTGATTTCATAATGAGAAAGAACTTAATTTTGGGACAAGGTTGACTTTTATTAACATGTGTCGTCACTTAAACATCGCATTTGACGGTCAAACAATATAATTATGTTTTATCTATGGTGTATCAGCTGGTGACCATAAGTTAAGTACTATAACTATTTCAATTTTTTAAGATTCGTTAGCTACTACTTTTACAGTCTGTTAATTTTGCATTTACAAAAGTATAATGTAGATAAATGTATATAAAAAATTACTTAAAATACAATAGTATTATATGTGTTATTACTTATTAGCAAACGGAAATGCGTTTGCTAATAACGAATAATTCAGTAATATCCCGACTGTTTTTATTAACATATAAATTGATTGACTACAGATTTTTTATTTCATTGTTTAAGGCTATATTCATAAATGAAATTTTTATTATTGCAAATAATTTTTAATCTAATATCTAAAATTCAATAATATTACTAAACTGGCTAATCTTACTAATACGTGTAGGTATATGTGACCTACATAAAATAGTACAAAAAATATATGTAACCGTTACATGCTTATATCTAACATATTAAAATAACGGCATGTCAGGAGGCGCGGCTGTTATTCGCAAAAATAATAACAGTTATAATATCAATTAAACTCTGTAATCAAAACTGGTTTGTGAATTATTTCGACAGTATACCTACATCGCTTAACTCGCTACATTTAATATCTAATGGTCTTTGTATGTAAATAAAAGGCCTGATGCATGACGAACGAAACAGTATGTAGCTGTTTAAATTTGAAGAATAAAATAATAATATTCTTTTAAGAGAGAGAGAGTCTGGAGAGATTATTAATAATACGTAACCTATAAACAAATAAAATACCTAAGCATATTCAAGCTATAAATTACAACACATTTGAGCATGTTTTGGTACAGCAAAGAAAATAAATAACCGAAACACGGAAAATTTTAAAACCTTCGGCGTATATAGCCCGAACCGAGCCCGGCGTAAAGCCTAGAAGATTTTAAATTTTTAAGGTAGGTTATACGCATAAATATTGAAACAATTGTATCTTAAAACAATAAACAAACAATGCTTTTTTTAGGATTCGGCTTTTAGAATATTTAATTATTAAGTGATACCATTTATAGTTAACCTATAAAAATTTCAATGTAAAAAGAAGTTAAACGAAATAAAAGGTTTTGTTCAATTGAATATACATGGGATATACGTATGTTTTTGGTTATGTAAGGCTCATTGCTTTGTGGTGAATTACGATTATAGAAAACTGCAGTATAATTTAGGAAACCACATTTTGTACCTAGGTACTCGTATGTTGCAAGCTTTATGGTGTGGTTAGGTTGTAACCTCGGCATAAACTCGAAATCTTAATTCTTCGACTAGGCCGTTGATATTTACTTTTTGTTTATAACTAACTAGCTAACCGCCCGCGGCTTCGCCCGCTTTGTCTAAAACCTAGTAAATTATATACTAAAACCTTCCTCTTGAATCACTCTATCTATTAAAAAAAACCGAATCAAAATCCGTTGCGTAGTTTTAAAGATTTAAGCATACAAAGGGACATAGGGACATAGGGACATAGGGACAGAGAAAGCGACTTTGTTTTATACTATGTAGTGATGTTTAACTAACGATAGTTACTAGTTATTATTGTGTGGTTTAACTAACGTAATATTATGCTGCTGCTGATAATCGTAAATTTTGAGAATATAATACCTATATCAAAATCGTGAGTTGTTTGATTGACGAAGCATCAAATTGATAGGTGATGATAATACCTACATCAAACCGAAGTTAGGAAGAATTATTTATTAACAAATTATATCGATAAACATGAGGCATGATATTTCAAGTCATGTAGAGCTCGCTTTTTAATGTTTATTCTTCAAAGAAAGTGATCATTAAATAAATTGTGAATGAATTATGCAGATTATATTTGTCGCCATTTTCTATTATCACTTAGCAGAAGATTATTTTTTCATTGAACTGAATTTAAGAAATTAACAAAAACATTTCTGTTTCATATGAGAATTTAAAATTATTTTAATCGTGTACGATATCGTATTCGCAACACGGCAAAAAACAATATTAACCGACCAAGTTGTTAGGTAACTCTCTCCCGGGTCATATCGGTTTGTAAAAGCGGTTTTACTAGGTTAGGTTTATACTGTCTCCTATAGATGGATGAAATACGCGAAATCTCTCTTTTTATGATAATTTATATAGAAATGAAGATACGGATCCTTTATTGGTAATATATTGATTTAAATTTACATAAGTAGAAATTTAATTTATCTACTTACTAATATCTATAATATACCTAATCAATTTTGAAAAGCGACTTTTCTTTATTGGGATTTAAGAGAGCTTATAGGTGGTATAAGTCAATTTATTCTAGATTATTTTAAATACATAAAATCATAAAATCGGGCAAAGTATTTTGAATGGGTTGTGTTCTTTACGTAATCGTAATTTCCTTAGCAAGTCGAGCAAAGAATCTTAGCACGCACGCTTCCATGAGTTTTATTTTTTAATATTGCTGTAATACATTGTTTAAAAAACATCTGTAATGTTAAATGGCCTACTAGAGTTAGTTGATTGGTGGTGTAGTGGTGGAGGTGGCCTTTTCACAAGACAATCGTAATGACTAATGAGTCTATTTCGAGCAAATTTCGAGCTTGAGCAATGTCACGCAATGTTATAAAGAGACGAGAATGTTATAAAATATAGATATTTAGTAAATTAAAGGTCTAAATAAAAAGTAATATAAATAAAACAAATTTCAACATATTGAAAAGTCTTTATTCCGTATAACTTTGTTATAACATACAATTTTATTTGAAAAATCACATACATAATATAACTAGATATTTATTTCAGGTGGCTATTCCGTAGAACACGTAGACAAGGTGTGCATGTCGCTTCGCCAGCAGTATGGCAAGTGCGTCAAAATGGCCGGCCTGCTGGGCCGACCTGACATGCTCTTCGTGTTTGACGCGAGTGAGGTGGAAAGGGTCTTCCGTGGAGAGGATACAGCACCGCACAGGTAGAGTATAATTAGGTATAGGGTATAGGTATCGTTATAGATATAGGTACGGGCATAAATATTGGTATTGGTGTCGGTATTGGTATAGGTATAGGTATAAAGGGATAAGTTACTAGAATTATTAAATAATTTGGAAAATCCAAAAGTGCACGCCTCATAATCTCATTTTTTTAAACTGTTTTTTATATATAAAATTTTTTTTTATGTATATGGTGTAAATAAAGAATATATATATAGATATACTAAAATTATGGAGAACAGTCGATATTTTTTTTTGTTTATTTAATAACAATTAAACCACATCGAATCAGACCCTGAAAAATGAAAGGGTTCTATTCCTGAGCATACTCAAGCGTTAAGAGAAAAAAAAAGACTCGATTAGTAAAGTATTTCGGTCGCTATCGTGTTAACAAGAAAAAGGATCCGCACATACAGACACACGGACGTCCAAGACAGAACTTTTTTAAACTGTTTTTTAACTAGTTTAAATAACAAAAATGACATCAAAAATATCATGAACGTTAAAAATAGTGTTTTTTCTTAATATGTGTGTGTATGTATTATCTTACAAGTGCAATGTATGATACATAAAGACATTTTAAGTTTGAAAAATCAGATGTTTTGCGCGAAGTGACAGTAGTACCCACCTCAACGCTTCGCTTATGAGGCGTGCAAAATACGTTTTACATACGTTAATAAATACTTAGCATTTTTTGTAGCTACAGAATTTTTCAGCTTCAACATAATATCAGGTTATATTGTGATTAGTGGATAAAAACGTATACATACGGACAAGATAATAAACATCAGCGGTAGAGAAGAATTTTTTTTTAACATTCTTGTAGTTATTTTATTTACCCTGTATAAAAACGACAATTTCCTTAACAAAAGATCTATTACATTATCGTCATAAAGTAACCTTTGGTCAGTAAAATAATAGAGTCGACTTTTATAAATAGTAAAATAACTAGATATTTTTAGTAAGCATGCGTAAGAGAAGAGTTGTAAATATTGTATTATTAATGAAAAAAGTAAACATGGAGTATTAAAAATTATTATTACTATGTATGTTTTATGTTTACAGACCTTCAATGCCTTCATTGAATTACTACAAGCATAAATTAAGGAAGGACTTTTTTGGCGCCGAAAAAGACTGCGCGGGAGTTATTGCAGTGTGAGTTTTTTTATAATCTTATTGTTAACAGAATACTAATTAATTTTATTGATATTATCCAATTGCTGCCCACGAAATGTGATGTAATTTTTGACATTACGTTATACGATAGTGCCATAATAATGTTAATTAATTGTTATAAATAAAACGTTAAATTTTATTGTACAATTAAAATAAGTTTCGATTTTGACCCATTTAAACAGCAGATTTAATTCAAACGTTGCATACTTATCAATCGGATCGTTGAATATTTTTACGAGTTTATTTCATTAACGAGTATTTTAGTTTCCTTTTCATTATTTAATTTTATTTACCAACTAACGGATATAAAGAATACACCGTGATACATATTACAGGAAAATAAAAAGTGTTAAATATTTATAATGTTTAGTCATGGCGACTCATGGGCAGCATTTCGTACAAAAGTATCGCGAGTGGCTCTCAGCACGGGCGCTGCGGCTCAGTATACTGAGCAAGTTGCTGAGGTTGCTGACTGTTTTATAGACCGGTAATATTTTTATTGTGTTATTTTAAGAAAGCAGTGAGAAATTTTTTACAGCTTTTCTTTGCTTGTCCGTTTTCATATTCATGTATCATAATCACAAAAATAAACATATAAATTGTGAATTTTATAACTTTTTCATATATGCATTCAAATGCAATTATATTCATGCAAATAGAATGGAAATTCTCCGAAGCAAAGGATTCAACGTAATATTGATTTATTTGTTTCAGAATACGCGAAATACTAGATGCAAATCAAGAGACTCCAAACGATTTTCTAAATGAAATTCACAAGTGGTCTTTGGAATGTAAGTTAAAATCTGTTATAAATTTATAAATCTGTTTATGACAATACTATTACTAGAAAAAAAAATTAGGCTCTATTAAACCTACAGTCAAAAACGCTCCTTCTTCCTACTAAAGAATCAATACTCATATTATAGAGCTGAAGTGTTATTTGGTTGCTTGGTTGTTCGCGCTAATTTCAGGAACTACAGGTCCGATTTGTAAATTACTTATTTCAGTGTTTGATAATCATCTATTTATCGAGGAATCTTTCTTTCTAAGACCAATAGGAACGGAACAATGCGTGTAAAACAGCGGTTCACAGCAAATTTTCATATTTGGTATTGTATTTTGATAATAAATCTAATTCCAGCTCTCGGCCTAATAGCGCTAGACACGCGTCTCGGCTGCTTCCAATCCCGCGAAGGGTCAGACAGTCAGCGACTAATAGATGCCGTTCATACATTCTTCCTGTGTGTGGGAGAGTTGGAGCTGCGAGCGCCGTG
>CAJQZM010029767.1:1155-17157 GCA_907164665.1 Colias nastes | reverse complement strand
TCAAGTCGCGCACCGCTGTCGAACTGCAGCGGAGGTAACCACAGATCCTTATAAATCAGTCATATTTGTATCCTATTGGTCTTAGCCTATAGCCTTCGTTGATAATTGAACTATCTAACACCGAAATAATTTTTCAAATCGAAGCAGTAGTTCCTGAGATTAGCGTGTTCAAACAAACAAACTCTTCAGCTTTATAATATTAGTATAGATTGCAAGCCATTGCAAACAAAGGCCCGCCAAATCAGCGATTAGGTGACCTACACGGATTGCTCAAGTAGTTAGCAGTTGATTAATATAGCTTGAAGCTATTGTATTGATAACGGCTAGGCTGGAGAAGCTGATACCAACTACAAATCATTCGAATCAGTAGAACAATGGTAAAAGGAAGAAGCAATTTTGAGTCATTTAATTATGCATTGGGCCGTCAAAAGGTAAAATATACAGGGTGTAATCGTTAAGTGTGCACAGGCGATTATTCCGTAACTGTTGCAGGTATCAAAAAACTTTAAACTGATATGAAAGTACTTAACCTTATGAGTAAAATTACAATAACTTTTTTTTTTTAATATAACAAGAAATATCAAAAAAATTTACTGACACTCCCATACATAGGTGAAATATATTTCAAAGTCCATATGTTATATATTGTTATGTTACGTCCATATTAGCAATTCATGAAACATTTTGTTAATAAAATTTGAAATTTTACAGATGCAACACCCTTATTACATTAATTGAGAGGGAGAATCAAGAATTGGAAGAGAAAGAACGCGCAGAAAAGAAAAAGAAGAGCGGGAATGCGAATCCAAACACTCCTGGTGGAAACAGTGCCGGCAAGGGCGCCAACGCCGGTAAAAGGAAGGCCGACAACACACCAGATACCGCGCAGAAAAATAAGAAAAAGAAAAAATGAGGTCCGGTCAATGCCCTTTATAGGAAAATGAACATTTATCAAAATAAACGGTTGATTTCAAAATAGTGCGAGTGTATTTTATAAACTTTTATGTCCATGTCATGTGTGTGTAGCGAAGTATTATACCTATTCTTCATGTTGCAATGAGTATTGCTTTACATTTTAGTGTTGACATTCCCAATTGTGTAACACCTTATTTATAACTTTAAATAAGTGACTTCTTAATAAAAATTAATTTAACATATTATCTTTTTTTTCTATTCGGTACTTCTAGATGTAAAAGTAAATTATAGACGAGGAATATTAAAAATGAAACGAGTTATGTCTTATATATTATTGAAAAGTTTTTATTAATACCTTAAGAAATTAAATGGATAACAAAAAACAATCCCAAATAATCATACTCTATATTTACAAGTCATCATACTTTTAAGTACATATAGTTTAATAATACAACAGTTAAGCTTTTCATGACATTAACAAATTATTTCACATTCAGAGAGGGAAGTACATGCTATAAAACAAATGACTTAGTTATAACCGTAATTCACTTTTAAATCATAGCTATATTAATTCTTAACTTGGCTGTGATAAAAACTAACCACTTATATTGCCTTCAGGTACACAACAATCACAGGACCTATTTTTCTTATATATTTCTCGTTTTTTCAACGATTCATTTAACGCTTGTTCACTTGCACTCAAACACTCATTGAGTCAAGAACTGCCATTTTCCATATTTTCTTGAAAATTGTTTGCATTTGTTGAAAAAGGTGCACCAAGTCCATAGAGATGCCCACTTGTACTCTCAATGTTGCCATCAAAGAATATCTGAAAAATACACTTTACTGCATTTATGGAAAACTTATATTTTGTGCAAATATATAAAGATTTAAGTCATTTAAATATCTTGATCACCTTTCAACAAATATGTATTGCATTTATATAAAATGTACCTCTTTTATTTTAAAGAATGCCATCCCTGTAAGGTGTGAATCAGAACCAGCTTGATGTTGAGGCCCGACTCTTCTCAACTCCAATTGATCTGCTACTTCTTGCAACCCACCTTTTAAGTTCTTGCACAATTTCATAAGATACTGAAATAATATAATGTTATTTAAGTAAGAATATTATGTGCATTTTCTATATTTTGTACATTCAATAAAGAAGATACTTACTTTCACGTCATATACTGTGGGAAAATATAATCTAAGGCTGTCAAAAAAGTCATTTTCCTCCTGGGGTAAGTTGCGATCAGTTAGAAGTTTCAGTAAGTATCCAAAATCATAGCCAGAATGAAAGCTAAGCCAATTGATATTATCCATAAGAACAATGCCTGCAAACAATGTAACAATTAACATTATGATTGATTATCCTGAATGAAAAGCTTCTGATAAATTATATACTTAGAAATTCCTACCTGATGACATTAACAGCTCGGCAAATTCTAATGGTTCAATACCATGTTCCTCATGCTCTCGGAATTGAAGGCCTGAGTTCTGTAGTAAATCTATGGAGTCTTGGGCATACATATCCTCCCTGTCAACAACAGATCTTTTGAAAGTTTATAATTTTTCTGATACAGAATTAACATTTTACATATTATAGTTCAATAAACATCAAAAATAACTATGAGCTTACTGTAAGTTAAACTTGAAATTAAACTGCCAAGTAGAACAACCTGGAGCAGTTTTGCCATTTTCATCCATAAAAGTGAGACCCAGTTGAATTATTCGTAACAGATCCACATTGCACCTGGAAAGAAAATATTCATTCGAATAAAATAAATTAATTACAAGTAAATGAAAGTGTGATAGCCCATACCTTAAGAGTTGATATTGGTAATCCGCTGTAGATCTAAATTCTCCTATGGGACGTGCGACGACCCCTGGAAACTCTGTATCCATAGCGACCCAGTGGTATTTCTGAACAACCTAATTAGAATAATTTTGAGTACATATTATACTTAATCATAATTCCACATGTATGTTTGTAATGTTTACCTGTCTAATTACATGGAATTCTTCGTATAAATTGTGATTCCATACATTTTTTATGGCATTATCATCACGAGAATTACTTATTAAGCTAAATTTCGCGGTTATAGGCGAAGACATTTTAATAAATTATAATTTGCAATGAGAAGCGTATTTATTTATTACACACCGATGCGATATATTATGCGAGTGTCTATTCTAGATATTGAGATAAATTCTAATCATTTCTATATATTATTTTAATCTAAATTTTGTAAACTTGAAATTATTGACATCTGAGACCTGACAAAATCGCCGGGTAGCGGTACAGAACTACAGACTACACTTGCTCTGTGACAGACTATACTACTATAGAGTAAATATTTTCAAGATCTCGACTCTTCAGTCTTCACCGTAGTCTTCACTCTCGTCGAGTCGTCGCGTCGAGAGTATTTTCGGTGTTACCCGTGTTACCATAGAAATCAATCAATAGTTCAGCATTCATAATCGTAATCGGCATATCGTAATAATGAAACGAATTATTAAGAAGTAATAAAATAAATAAAGCTTCTCGATCACAACTGTTGGCAGCTGAAGCTTAGCGAAAACTCCTTATGGCCTTAACTACCTTTGTGGTCAAGCTCGAATAATATATCTAATATATTATTATCGAGCATAATAATTGAAGATTGCTAACTCATATTTCATTTTCACTACTATACGTACCTATATACTCTGTGTATATGTCGTGGCCATATCGTAAATTTGCTCATTTCATGATATGATTGGCCATTTCACATGGTCGCATTTCGTGAAATGGCCAATTTAGTTTGGCCACATCATGATGTGGCTTGAGCAGATCAATGATAAGAAATCGTTTCACGATATGGCCAACTAAACGCGCGGTTTTTTCATGAAATGATCAAAATTATTTGATCATATCGTAAAATAGTTACATTAATCATTGGTAGAGGCGCTGCAAGCTCTGTGTTTATGTGATAAGATGGCGGCCGCTGGTGAAAATTTAATTATTCGCAGTTAAAAACTTCATAATTCGTTTAATAACAATATGAAGAAAGTCATAGCAAAGAATTTACGACGGTTCGAGTACTATGGAAAATGTGGATATCTTATATTATGTATTGAAGAAAAAATGCGTCTTAAATAAAATAATTTAAGACGCATTTTTTCTTTTAGGATATATATTTATATATCCTACTATAGTATTATAATTGTTTGTTTTTTAAAAAGCGTTCCGCTTCTGGCACTCGCCGGCCGCTGCCGCGGCACGCTCGCTTTGCTCGCTCGGCTCGTGCGTTGTTGATTGCTATTTTACTAACCGCCAATCTTCCGCCAATAGGCTAGGTATTGTTCTACACAAACAAATGCGGTGGGCTAGAAAAGGTCCAAAAAATGTAAATAACATCTACTCGTGTAATTTGTAAATAATTACTTAATTGGTTTACATTGTTAGGCAAATAGGGATTAGGGTTTAGAATAAAAGACTCATTTGAAATACTTATTTTTATTGTGTAAAATAACATTAATTATGACTTAGGTACCTATAGGTAAACCAGAATCTGATGGCAATTAGGGAAATCAAAATTTTGAGTGTGCAACCCTAGGGAAAATGGACTGAACGATCTTGATACTGCTTATTTTTTATTTTGTCCTCGATATCATTAATTTCATTAGTCACATTACATAAGTGGACAATACTGTACTTAATAATGAGAATTGAGATATCCACTTAATATTATGTAGGTACATACTTACATGTATAATATACATATTACTTTTATATAGGTAATACATATTATTATTTACACATACCTATATTTTTATATTCATTATCATTAAGCCATGTGAAAAAATGGATGTAATGATAATGCAGATCAAACTAGATTGCTTATAATTTTTTATAAAATAAAATAAAACTATGTTTATTTTCGTAAGTATTAACAGATACACACATTATAAAATTGACTTGGACAGCTTGGAACTGACGATTAGCCGTATTGGAAACTCCTGTAATAAGTTTTCATAAAATTATAGTGTAATCAACAAACAATATTATAGTTACCTACTTATAATATTTTTTATTTAAAGTATCAAAACGGGTAAGTCCAATTTACCAATAAAATCGTCAAAATTGAAAATTGTGATGTGTTTGACCCTTCTTCATCGAATATTTTTCTATACACATTTTAAACAACACCTCTTGCTTGTGATCGCAGCGGCTTTTTCGACCATTTCGAAGATTTTTTAGACAAAATCCTAAAAATTATTCATCAACTGCGAAGAAGACAAATAATTTGACAAGCAATTTGATAGTTGTCAAATAAAGTTGCCCCATGAAATCTTTTATTTCTATAATATAAATATGCCATCAGATTCTGGTAGACCTATAAGTGTTCATACTTCACAGTTCCAAAATTTTATTTTATTCCGATGCTCCACGAATGTCAGTCTTGCTGTGCTTATGAAATTTAACATCAAATAATGTAAACTTTTTCAACATGTACACTAAAGACAATTCATAATATTCTTTTACATTCGGTAAATAAGTACCTAATCAAAATATTTCATGGCTGTTATCGATGACTACACTTAAATACAACCAATTGAAATAACTAGTGATATAATATTATATACTTATATTTCATCTCTTCACTCACATAAATGAATTATTAAAATTATACATTTGCAAGCACAGGTATATTTTTACAACCCACCAAACACATGAGGTGCGCCAATATTTTCGTTTTTCAAGCGTGCCTATAAAGGAACACAAATATTAATTCCCAAATAAACTTTATTTCATATTTATTTGGTGATCTACATGACATTATCGAAACTTAGAAAATTTTGCATTTGTAAATTACATTGACGGTTCTTCATATAAACATATATCTACCTACTTGACCTCTATTGACACCTAACATAGGTTCACATCTAGTAATATACTATAACATTAATTTGACTTGAATATTTTATTGGCTAAAACTAACATAAATAATTTTAATAATCCATTATCGTTCTCCATCAGCCTGTAAACAAAGAGAAAACAACAATATTAGATAAGCTTTCATGATTTTTTTTGTTTATTGTACCAAAAAATGATTTACTTATATCTATCGTTTAATTGTATCTTGTATCTGTCGATAAGTTATCAGAAATTCCATTTCATCAATGAGTTAATTAATAATACCCACAACTAAACTAGGTACCTAATAGGTACTTTTAATATTTTGCGGCCAACTGCAACAAATCCTCACTTAACTGGAAAGTGAGTCTCTAATTTTTTTTAAACCTAGTTAGGACATGTATTATTTTATTATACTCTAATAAAGCTGCTAAAGAAAACTTTTAGTCTGAATAGCGATATAAAGCTTATTAAAAAAATGCACGAATTTTATTTATAGCGACCTACATGCTATTATCAACAATTAACGAATTGATTCATGAGGAAGGTGAAGTTATAATTTGTAAGTTTTGTTTGTTTTATGTAAGAAAAGTAAACCTTTATTTATCGGAAAAATTAAATGAACTCTGAGAAATAACCAAACAGGGAAAGGTGGCATATTCTTCATTCATAGGTCTTCCGAAAAGTCTTCGTCGAGACCTATCCAGCCACATCATTTAAAAAAAACAACACCTTTTAGAAATGGTGCAGTTCAATAAAGCCTATTTTTTCATGAAACAGTTGATATAACCAGTCTGTCATCGTCATGTGACGGTTAGCTTACGTCCTATATCCATGGGGGGGACACTTAAAACAAGCTGTCAAATCATCCACTGAATTGAAAATAGCACTCTCTAACGACACCATCCGAAATTACTAAGCAATTTATATTTACTCAAGTATCCTGCAGATGGCAGTATGACAAATTTGATTAAAATGCCGAAAAGAATTCAGGAATATGACGTCTGACGTTTGAATTTTGTTTTTTTTTTATATTATACAAAATAATTTTATCATGATTTTATTTTTATGTGAATTTAACAGTTTAGTTCAGTTTAGTTTTTAGTTTAGATTTTTTAGCAGTTTTTATAATTTTCTTTATTTTAATATTCCACCATCACCAATTTCCACATATGGAAAGAAATCCTGAGCGTTTCAAGGCCTGGGTTCATATTGTTGGTGGCAAATTGGAAACACCATCAGACTATGAATATTATAAGAAGAAGGTCTCTATCTGTGATATTCATTTCCGTGATTGTGATAAGAATCGGAATAATCGATTAAATTATATGGCTATTCCTACACTACATCTTCACGGTAAGTGAAAGCTGCCTTAATAACTCCCTTTAATTTGCTCCACATCTGCTACTGCAACTATGTGTCGAGTTTTGTGTAAGGCAAGTTTATTCCCCATGGTTATTTTGTAAGTAGGTAGTAGTTTTTTTTATTGCCCTTGGTGGATGGTAAGTGGTGACCACCTTGAGGTATAAGTTCTTCAGTATCACATGCTAGTAATTTCACTGGCTGCTTTACCCTACATATCATAGTTGCATAGTGGATAATGTTAAGGTACCCATCCTGATGTAACCACATATATATAATTTAAAATTTTCACTGTTGCAGGTGATTTATCTTCAACACAAGTGGTCACTGTGCCTGCTCCTGATTTAGATCATTCATTACCACAGGTGACACTGCCACTTCCAGAAGCTTCAACTGAAACAGTTACAGGTACACTTCTAAGACTACTTTTATTTTCACATTGTGAAAGCTACCCCTATGAACAATGCAAAACAAACTTAATTTTGCGGTTCAACTCCTAGAAACAGCTACTGTACCAACCGCAAATAATGAGTTTGTCGCCCTTTTTACGAATTCCATGCGAACGAAGTCACGGGCTCAGATAGTTTGATATAAATTTGGATATAATTGACCATTTATCATATTATAACTTGACATAATTTTATTTGTTATTAAACATTATTGTAAATAATGGCATGCTGTTGTTTCAGGTTCCATCTCTCAAAACGCAATAATAGCAGAACATTCGTACTGTATACAGTCAGACAAAGCAAAAAATTGATTGAAGAAACAAAAAGAAAATACTTCCAGCAAAACAAAGAGTGGCGACACAGTATAATAGAAGTGGCAAACAAATAGTTCCGTTGTTTGATGTTCCCCATCTGATTAAAGGCGTAAGAGCATGTATACACAGAGAAAATGAAGAAAATGAAGATGAAAACAGCTGCGCAAATCTTCAGCCACAGCGTCGCTGTGGCAGCTGAACACCTCACGGGAAGAGGCGTGTGTCCGGTGGAATGTCGACAAATTATAAAATTCACGAAAATTATGGACAATCTTTTTGACTCGTTAAATGCAAGTACATTTTATCCCAACAATGGCAAAATATATAAAAGTTGTGTTAGAAAGAATTCACCTCATCATCAATTATGGACAGAAGCCTTGCAAATTCTAAAATCAAATTAAATTAAATTAAATTTGTGAAGCATAATAAATTTAATAAATGTAATAAATAAAATATCGAACTTGTTTTTTTTCATCACCTAAAATTATTTCTTGCTAAGAACGGCTACTGTTTTAATATCTAGCTGAACCTTTACACCAGTAGCAATGGTTATGCTAGATATTTAGCAGTAAATACTACAAATAGAGAGGTTTCGTATGTTGTTTAATATACGAAACCTCTTTACTTTGTAGTATCTACTGTTAAATATCTAGCTTAATCTTTGCTACTGGTGTAAAGGTTCAGCTAGATATTTAACCCGTGAATTATGGAATGAGTAACATAATAACAGAAGACACAAATAAACGAGAATATATTTGGGTGTAAACGACATTCAGTTTTTATATTGTATTTGCGATGTGCAAGAATTATCTACAAAATGATAACATAACATAACATCTCATTGATAACTACACTTTTATGACCAAGATTCAAGAACCATCACCTGTTTATCTATTTTATAATAAAATGTGAGGAAAAGTTAGTAGGGTGTTGATACATTAAGATGGACATAATGAACCTAAATCTGTTTCAAGAAGGGGTGATTTACTTAACGATGCAGATGACATAATTAGTGAACAAAACTAATTGTGCTACCAAGTTCCAGGAGTATTTTTTAAGACATTCTTGTACCTATTTTTATTCTTTCATTAGAAAGGCGCAGGCATTGGACGATCAATGTTTGAATTTGGTTACTTTAGGTATGGTTATGGTTGGCGGTAGCGGTAATAAGTTGTTGCCATATCTAGCGTGGAAATTTTCATCAACCGAATCGATCTTAGTTAAGTTTCTAGTTAAGATACCATTGCAATCCTGAAAGAAACAATAACTAAAGCGAATAACCATCATAATTACATTTACTTCTTCATTCATTTCAACACAACAAAATGGTAAGTCTCCATGGCTTCAGTCTTTTTACGCAAATTTGACCTAGATAGCGTCATAGCTAATTCTGATTGCAGACGGCTCGTTATGGAATCTTCGTCTATGATTTGATGCCCATTCTTTTTACCATCTCCATTAAGAAATTCTAATTTTGAAGGCTCTCTTCTGGTATGCATGTTGTTTACATATTCTCCAATGGTAACGGATACTGGTCTGGAATGTTTTTTCATAGTGGCGGTTCCATTGGGTGCTTTACTAAAATAATTTGAAGGAGGTCTCGGGTGCAGGTTCGATGGATTTTGTAGTTTATAAGACTCCAAAGAATCTATATCAGCATTACCTTCAACATAATTCTTTGCTTTAACTGGAACAGGTATGTCTTTGTTATTGTAATCGGGTGTAGGAGTCCGATTAACCGATGCAACTTTTTTCACATTTGGTGATTTTAAAAAATTCGTTTCATCTGTCTTTGGTTTTGGATCCCCATTTTTAGTGTCGCCGTTATGATGACCATTGGAGATAGGCATCTGTTAAACAAATAAAAAATAAACTGGAGAGGTGGAGACTGTTCATAATAGAATTCGTAAAATTATTTGAATAAAATTAATGTTAGGTAATGTGACCTAAATTATTTGCGACGAGTTTTGCTCATGAGATACGAATAAATTCAAATATATGAAGATACATTAATTAATTATTAAAATATGTGTATAAATTTGTCTTAATTTATAGGTTACCGGAACTAAAATTAACTTTATTCTTTAAATGTAAATAACTAAGAACAATAAAAAATGGCATACATAAGTAGCTACCTACTGCAATATATTTCGATTAGCAAAACAATAAGTAATTTAATTAAATTACTAACATTTCCTGTGATTAATACTTACTGGAGGCGGTGGAGGTGGTTTCTCTGCATTATTTAGCCTTTCTTGGACATGGTTTTCTTTAACATTTTCTGTTGACTCTTCAATGGATTTCCTTACTCGCAATGTGTGTTGCCGATCCTAAAAACATATTGTCAAAATTTGTTTGAGATCCTCTATATTATCTATAATATCAAATCTATATTATAGAGAATTCGAAAGATTTTTAATAAAAGGGTAGTTCAGAGTTCACATCTCACTTGGTTTACGACTAGAGTCTTGCCTATTTATTAAACTCCTGATTAAGCTAGATGACTGCGGCTTGCGACGATAATTTGTTTTTCTTTAAATATTGATATACCTACTAGTGATAAAAATTCCTTTCAAATACTTGTTGATGTCGTTTTATAGGTATGTTTAGCGCATATTAGATAGTAGATAGTATTAGATATAAGGATGAGTCATAGTTGGGAGTAAATTTTTTGTTTTGTTCTTGAATATAACTATCAAAGTTTGCCAGTGAGAGCTGTGATCAGTTTCAGATAATCGACAAATTGTGCAGAACGTACCTACTTGACTAGTTATAGTGTACAAGCCTTTAAGGCTTTAGATCTAAGATCGTTGATCGTTAGAGAAGACATAAATCATGAACGTTATTTTAACTAGTTATTTTCATAAACAATGATGGCATATAGAGGAAAGTCACCAAATATGGAATACCATTTTGTTTTTGGGATATAAAAATAAAACTTCACATAAATTAAATCAATTTATTGTTTTTACTGATCAGTCATACATCTATATGTAGTAATTAACAGCCTTTAACCAAATATGTCAGTAATCAAATTTAAATCTTACACAAAAAACAAAATCACAAATGAGTAACCAAATATGGAATAGGTACCCATATATGGAATATAAGCATAAATCAACATAACAATAACAAAAATGTAATGAATATCTTTGAGATCAATTAAATGAATATAACATATTGTGATAAATGAAAGAAGTTACGCTGCTAAAAAGTCTTGAACAGAACCTCCTGACTCTGCTGATGCATGTATGTTACATTCTGCATCTGCAGAGTCAGAAGGCACTTGGTCCATCAACTCCTCATGTCCACTACCTTCATCAAACTGGATAACGTCTAGTTCCTCAGAGTCTTTCTTCTTCACTATCATCCTTATTTTTCTTCGTTTGTTTGTTTCTCTTAATAAAGTTAATAACGTTGAAAGAAGAAATAGAAATATAATCACTACATAGTATAAAACAAAGTCGCTTTCTCTGTCCCTATGTCCCTATGTCCCTATGTCCCTTTGTGTTAGCGGTGGGCCCTCTCAAGTGGACTGTAGTAAATAATACGAGCAATTTCTTCAATACTGAGGACCCGGGGTGCCAAGGCCGGAGCGGAGTTTACTGCTGGTTTTCTATGTAGCGAATGGACGCACGAAACAGGTTTTATCGTGCTATTTATACAAAATGTGTTATCCCCTCCGCTCCGACTGGCCACGCCCCTTTCCTCACCCTTTATTTTCATTCTCTTTATTTTTACATAATTTTACATTTTCTATGTTTTCATTACATTCATTATTACATTATTAATTAATTCTATATCCATAACATATCCCGCCAACGCCCCGTTTAGACTGCGCGCACGATTTTCCCGAAATTTACTTTTATACTACCCCGTCCCCCGCTTCAGGTGTATAAATATACTGCGGGGGACGGTTTGTGCGCGCAGTCACGGACCGGACGTGATGCTGTCGGGTAAAGAAACATTAAATTCACATATTCTCAATATTACATAATCATTTCACTATAAACATTAAATACTAACATCTACAATAATAAATTCAAAAAAGACAAAACATTATCATATACTTAAAACAACACACAAACATTTCAATTTAAAGACATTTACAATATTCAATAAACAAATATAAACATTTACTTATTACTAAAGACATAAACATTTTAAATTCCAAAATAAGATAAGTCTTCAGTCATAATCTTTCATGAATTTCCTTATCTAATTATAGCTACGTAATAAGCAATTTAACAAACATCTTTACATAACATAAGTTCGTTATTCTATACGTTGTTATAAAATAAGCCTTCAGGCATAAGCCTTCAGGAGTTTACTCTACGTTAATACTAGACAGATTAAATACTTTACTTTCAAAACATATAAAACTTTACATTTAAAACTCAAATAAGACATAGACATTTTTTCATACTAATAATAAGCCTTCAGGCGTAAGCCTTCAGGAGTTTATACGTTATCCTATTCTGTATTAATTAAACGAATTGTGTACTTTACATTTACGTTTCGTCGTGCACATTTCTCCCGCCGTCGCACTCTGCGATTTGAACCGGTAGCACGACGATCTTCTTGGTGGGCCGCCGGAGGATTCTGCCGCCGCTGGTCTCCACGTCGACCACTCGTACCTCGCCGTCCTTGCCGGGATACGTAGCGACGACTCGTCCTCGGGGCCACGTGTTCCTCGGGTGATTGGGGTCGCACACGATGACCAGATCGCCGATCTTGGGGGCCGCGCCGCTTGCGTGGGGCTCCCGCCGCTGTTGGAGTACGGGCAGGTACTCGCGCACCCAGCGTCGCCAGAAGGTGTCGGCGAGCTGTTGCGCGCGCTTCCAGTGTGTGCGCGCTGTTGTTTGGTCTTCCTCGATGGTGCAGGGTGGCGGCACGTAGCAGTTGGAGCCCAGCAGGATCATATTCGGTGTGATGGCGGGCGGCACGTCGGGGGTCACGGCCACATGAGTGAGTGGGCGTGAGTTCACGGTGGCTTCTACTTCGGCGAGGAGAGTGACGAGCGTCTCGTCACTGGGGCGCTGCTCGTGAAGCGTGTGGCGTAGGGCTTCTTTCACGGTGCGTACCATGCGCTCCCACGCGCCGGCCATGAATGGGGCGGCCGGCGGAAGGAAGCGCCAGCTGATGCGGCGGGCTGCTGCTTCTTCTTCAAGTGCGGCCCACGCGTCTGTGAGCTCTCGGTTGGCCGCGCGGAAGCACGTCGCGTTGTCACTCCATATTTCGGCCGGGCAGCCGCGCCGCGCTATGAAGCGGCGCAGCGCGTTGATTGCTGAGTCGGTGCTGAGCGAGGCGACGACTTCTAGATGTACTGCGCGCGATGTTAAGCACGTGAAGAGGGCCACGTAGCGCTTCTCTCGATGGCGGCCGACGGTTACTTCTTGCGGGCCGAAGTAGTCGAGTCCGGTGAATGTAAATGGGCGCGCGTGATGCGCGAGGCGTGCGGCAGGCAGGTTGCCGGTGGATGGGCGCGCGGGTTTGGCGCGCAGCAGGCGGCAGCGCGGGCAGCTCTTCAGCACCTCCTTTGTCGCGGGTCGTATTCTTGTTATCCACAGTCTTTGCCTTAGTTCATTTACTACAATTTCGACGCCGCCGTGATGCAGTTTTTCATGTACGTGTTGTATATAGAGCTGCGTATACTTGTGTTTTCCGTCGAGCACTGTCGGGTTTGCGGCCTCTGCCTCGATCGCGCTGGCTTCGTTCACCCTTCCTCGTAGTTTCAGTATTCCGTCTTCGTTTAAAGCGACACTTAATCCCGCTAGCGGACCTTGATCTTTTTCAGTGAGCGGGTCTCCTCGCTGTAGTATCGCTATCTCTTTTCCGTACGTTGCTTGTTGCGCTAGTTTCACAAGTAGGTTTTCCGCGGCGCGTAGGTGGCGCGCACTCAATATTGTATATTTTCTTTCTTCATTGTTCGGACGCGAGACGATTTTCTCTTTGTTCTTTTTCATATTTCTTTTCCATGTCGCGTCTTTCTCTTCGTTTTTTCTTGTACGTTTTCGACGTGTTGCGTTGACGAGTTGTTTGGGGCGACGACAGAGTTCGATGAATTGCAGTACGCGGGCCGTTGTGCGCACTAGCCGGGTCCATTTTGAGAAGCGCTCGAGGTCGATGAACGCGGGGGCGGTGTCCGACGAGTTCAACGCGCCGCATTTTTCTTTTTCTTCGCCCGTGTCGATGATGATGTTTTCTCTCTTTTCAACCGGCCAGTCGCATTCTTCATAGCGGAGGAAGTCTGGACCGGTGAACCAACGATGTTGCGGGTCGAAGTCGGCGGGGGTGTTGCGTGTAGCGTCGTCCGCCGTATTGTGCGCCGTAGGGACCCAGCGCCATTCATCCTTTTTCGTGAGATCTTCTATTTCGGCTAGTCGATGCGCTACAAATGTCTTGTATGTGCGGGGCTCGCCGCGTATCCATGCGAGTGCTGTTCTCGAGTCGCTCCAATACACTTTTCGCTCGAAGACAAAGTCGTGGCCTTCCTCGACTGTTCGTGTGAGGCGTGCTCCGAGCAGGGCGGCCTGCAGCTCCAGACGTGGAATTGATACCGGTCTCGTGGGCGTGACTCTGCTTTTCGCGGCGGCGATCGCGATGTGTATTGATCCGTCGGCGCGCTTCGCTCTGATATACACGACTGCTGCGTACGCTTCTTCGCTGGCGTCCACGAATGTGTGTATCTCTCTCTCAGCCGCGGGTTCGTAGTCGTAGCAGCGTGGGATGCGGAGCGCGTCGAGATGTTGTATATTCGCCACCCAGTTTTCCCAGCGATGTTGTAGCGCGTCGGGAATGAGGTCGTCCCAGCCGGTGTTGTACTTCCACGTATCTTGCATTATCCTTTTCGCCGGTGTGAGGATGGGCGCGATGAGGCCGAGTGGGTCGAAGACCGACATGATGAGACTGAGGGCTTCTCTCTTTGTAGGTGTTCGCTTATTTTCGATTATTTCTTGTGGTACACGTTTCGTGTTAACACGAAAGCCTATGTAGTCCTGCTTCACATGCCAAAGTAGCCCTAGTGTTCGCTCTGTCTCGCTCCCGCCGATCTCGACGGTGGTCGCCCCGGTGTTCGTAAAGTTTCTTATCGCGTTTTCTTTGTTCGACGCCCACCCACGCAGCTCGAAGCCGGCGTATCGATGTATGCGATCGACGTGCGCCGTTATTTCCCTTGCTTCATCTTCGGTCGCGTAGCTATGTATATAGTCGTCCATATAATGGTTCTCTTGAATCGCGCGTGCGGCTGCCGGACTCTCGTTCGCGTGTTCTTGCGCGTTTCTATTCTTGATGTAGAGCGCGGTGCACGGTGATGAAGAGGCGCCGAAGATGAGCGATGTCATACGATATTCATCGGGCGGCCCGTCGTCGCGTCGGTCGCCACGCCAGAGGAAGCGCAGCGCGTCACGGTCTTCTTCTATAATTTTTATCTGCATGAACATTTCCTTGATGTCGGCGGACACGGCGATTGGATGTTGACGGAACTTCATGATGACGGCGGGCAGAGATTGCAGTAGATCGGGCCCGGGCAGCAGCATGTCGTTGAGAGAGCGGCCGTGTGACTTAGCGGCCGCGTCGTGCACCAGACGAATCTTCGCTTTGTCCGGGTTAATCACTGGAAAGTGCGGGAGGTACCACACTCTCCCGCCGGTGGGCGGAGTCTGCGCCTTCTCTGCGTAGCCGGACGAGAGTAGATTTTCTATTCTTTCTTCATATTGTTTCTTCAGCTCTCCGTCTTTGTCCAATTTCTTCTCTAATGTCTTCAATCTTTTCAATGTGTCGCCGTAGTTGTTCGGTGTATCTGCGGACTCGTCTCTCCATAGGAGTCCTGTTTCATATCGGCCGGACGGCAGGCGTTGACTTTTCTTTTCCAATATGTTGAGTGCCTGCTGCTCCGGGTCGCTGCGCTGTCGTTTGGGTTCGATGCCGATGGATTCTAATTCGAAGTATTTCTTCATCATATTTTCGAGTGTGTCGGGCGACTTCTCCGCTTCCGAGAGATGAGAACAGAACAAAACTGGGTGCTTGTTCGATGAGCGGCAGCCGTGCAGTACCCATCCTA
>CAJQZM010029760.1:0-33149 GCA_907164665.1 Colias nastes | reverse complement strand
TGAAACAGAAAGTATAATAGAATTTGGATAAGTCAGTATCAAACAAAGGAAATCGCTCAGCAAACACCACTCCCCTCGCGGCTCCTAAATATTAAGTGTTAATAATGTCGCCAACACCCTATCCCGGATAGGGTTGCCAGGTATTTGGAACTTTCCCGATATATCAGCATGGCAGGGGATAAAAAGTTTTGGAAACTTTCTGAAACTTAAATATACTATTTTAAACAAGTGTTGTATTAAAGATGTAAAAACAAGGTATCTATTTATCCAGGTAACAAATTTCATCGAGATCGGTCAAGACATTGCAATAAGATTAGAAAAATGAAATCAAACATACTTTTAACTGTATTCATTTAGGATAGTTTATTACGTTTTTCAGCGTATAATTGTGACTTAAAATGATAAAGGTACGTTTGTGATTTAGAATCATTTTAATAGCAACATCAAGATCGATTAAAACTAAGAAAAAAACTTGGACTTTATTCGTGTCAACTTCGAAATTTAAGTAGATACATTTATCAAACAAAAATCATAAAAACATTTACAAAGTGTTTCCTTTAGCAATGTCCCAATTTGAAACTACATAACCGCTTGTAGTCAGCTCTTCAAAGTTCGTAAATTCCTATTTCATCTCTAGGAATTAGTATACTTGGTACATGGTAACCCTACCCGCAGTAAGGATCAAAAATTCAGCGATTCGTTCCGCCCAAGTTACCGCAAGGGTTGTAGTTAACCATTCATCGGTATTGGGAGCTTTAATAAGTTTACTTTGTCTGTGCTGTGGTAATTTTGCATGCCGCAAATTGGATGTGACGATGCTGAGGAACTTGGCGAATGTGTGATGACGCATCCATTTTTTATTGTATAGGAAGGCAAAGGAACAGGTGGGTTAGTAAGCTAGGGCGTCGCCTATAGTTTTGTAACAGAGGTTAAGCGTATTGTTTACCAAAGAATGACAAAGCATAAGACTGATTACACGTAAAAAGTTTTAACAAGGTTAGCAAGAACGATCATAATTCATGGCGTATTATTTTAGGTATCCCAATAGGAAGGTATTCTTATGTTACTTCTATAATTGCCAAAAATATGTCAGTCTACATCTATTCAGTCAGTCAATATGTATTTGTTTATTCAAGAAAAATATGAGATATGATTATAGGCTTAGAATATTTACAAACGTTATTCGAAACTTCACTTATTCTGTGCTAGATTGTTATTTTATTTGAACATAGTTTGTACAATAAACCACACATGAATTCGTTTAATAAAACGTTCATATCAAATGACCACCTATGTTGCGGCAACTAAAAATTTAATCAGCTCACTATTCCTTTCAATACGTCTCCTTCTCTCTTCAAACAAATTCTACCTCACAACATACACTCCTATCAATAACAAATTCCCTCAAAAAGAGTATAAACATTCTGTAGAATTCGTCTCGATTCCCACAAAACCAAGCAAACAAAACAACACATTACGCCACCCCATCATAAACTTCCAAACGTCGTGAATAATAAAACGCACCTTCCCAAACGAAGCTAATCAATATATACAACGCAATCAAAATGCCTAATTAAAATTGCTCCCGCGGTATTTGCATATGAAAACCTTTATAATTGATCGTCGGAGCCCTTCAAGACAATATGGGGTGGGAGATACGAGTGTTTTCGTGTTTGTTTATGATAGTGTACAGATACTTATTCGGACTAAGAAGAAAGATATTGAAAAACTTAATATGCGAAAATGATAATTCTTGGATACTAGAAACTAGATGGTAGGCTATTTAGGATTTTTTTGTTTATTTTTAGTTTTTAAATGAGAAATGTGAAAGCGGATTTATGTGTCAGATTTTTTAATCATTCAACGACATTTTAGGACCATTCGCAGCGTAGCATGCTCCGTCGATAATACAAGTTACCTATAAAACCAACTTGAAGACTTATCCTATAAATAAATATCCCAAACATTTCTTTTCCATTCATCCAATAATCCGACTACATTACCCAATCACACCTAGCTCAGAAAAACGTATTTTGTTTTCTAAAAATGACCTTTAAAACCTACTTAACGACATCCTATAAACAAAACAGCTCACGAATCTATTTGTATTTAAGTCATCTAAGAATCCAACATTACCCCACAACACCTAGCTCAGAGAAATGCCTATGTTTTTTCTAAAAGTGATCTATAAAGTATCTCCACGTGCGCGAGGAGGCCACGGTGGAGAGGCCAGGACTCGTCGGGTGATTCACCTCGACACGAGTGGCTTGCATAACTTACCTGATGCTGGGATTTTATCCGGAGATATATCTAGGACTTGATAGTTCGTTAGCACCTTCGTATACGAATTATTGGGTACAAGTAATCGGCAGTTCAATGATTGAGATGGCGTGTAGGTAACTATTACTTGTAACTATATCAATACTTAATAGGAAAAGAAATAAGTTTAAATATTATTGAGCATATAATAATTTGTTATAACGGCCTAGTTATGGTCGCACTGATCTTTGAAATAACTTTTTGGAGGATTCCATCGTTATCCCATGAAACTCATATTATCAAATAAGTAGGAAATTTTATGAGCTAACCGACTCCGATCACCTACGTCCATTCAAAAACATGTCTGCTTCATTTATAATCAAATCGAGAAATTTAATAATCTTATTCTAGTACAGAAAATATTTAAGGGTATAATTTAAGCATAACTTTGCAACACTAAAGATCTGTTTTGTGTATGTGTTTGATCAGAATATATCATACAAATTGCAATATCTAAAAGTTCTTAAATTATAAATAGTTACAATACACGAGGCAATTATTAATTAGTTTCTTTTGCTTAATTTGAATTGTGTTTATGAGTATAATTGATGCCATCTTCTCTCTTTATTACTCAAGAAAATACTAACTAATAACTTACACTCCTAGAAATATTGTAATAGAATTAACTCCCCAAGGTGTACGTTGAATTCCCTCCAACTATTCTGCGCAGCAAGTATCAAGGAATAAAGTTATTACCGAGAATCTTTAAAATATAAGCACTTAAAGAATCTTTTTAAATATCACGCGAACTCAATATTTTACTGCGAGCTGTATCGTGTCTGCTGTGTGTGGCGTGGGGCTAGAAAACACGCGTTTTTATGTCAAGTTTTGAAAAACACGTTGAAATTTGTATGTGGTCGTAGCTTGAGCGGTTTTGATGACTTTTTACTAAACATTCAAACATATAGTAAAGAGTTGTAACTTGTAAGTCGTAAATAAATAACGTTTAAAATCGTAAATGGGCTAATGATTTAACTTAACGTGATAAGACCAAGGAATAAATTTAAAATGAAAAAGGTATAATTCACTAGCAAAAAGTATTTTTTTAAATTTAGTTCTAAGAAAAACTTGGTTTTCTTATGCATTTTTTTCAAATTTATTTGTTCAGCATACTTACTTAATATTTCCATATAATATACTATTTGCCTTGTAATATTATTTTAAAATAGAATAAGTTGCTAGATAATCGTCCTGATACCTAAGAATTCCGTCAGTTTCATAGCGGCACCCTCAGACAAGCGCGTCTACCACACTCGCGACTGTCTGCTAGCCCGCGGCGACGTTTCAAGAGCTACAGCTCTCTGAAAAATTAATATATAGGTACGGCACTGTACGGTATAGGAGTTTTATGTGAATGCATTGCATGGATTAAATGTTCGGCAGCTAGTGTGCACTCTACGAATGTTTTCGGCTAACGATGCATTTAGGTCAAACGAATGCTCATTCTAACACCACTATGTCAAATTATTTTAGTGTAAACAGGCGTAGAGCATCCTTTCGTTGTTCTTCGAAAAGATTTTATGCAATGTTCTTATACTGAATAACAACGAATTCGAGTTTTCGTTTACACTAAAAGATCACGAAAGATTTCTTTTGCTCTTGCTCTAGCTATATTCGTTAGATGTAAATGCAACGTAATGCGTCGTTTGTAACGTCCAATCGTCATTTCGGAGTCATAAGTTTGAAATCTCTTTAACTCGGTTACCTTATAGAGGAATAAAAAAATAAGAATAAAAGATTAAATAAAGATGTGAGAAGAGTAATTTTGTTTTTCAATTTAAAGTTCAGAAGATGCAAGATAAGTACATACATTAACAGTTAAAATATAAAAACAATATTGATACAAAAGCGTTGATAAGAAATAGTACGCTAATTAAAGATACTTACGCAATAACGTTCAAAATAATATGTATGTAACGTTATGAATAGTTGTTTCAAAATAACCAAGTCGTTCACACTGTATCAGCTCTGGATTTGGTTCAACGCCCCGTTTGATTTTTTTCCGTATAGATTTTCAATTTAATTCGAACGAATGCCTTTATTAAACTCCGCTTCCTTATTGAATTCTCGTCTAACGATTATCAAATGTTGAATTAGCGGTGCAAAGAACTCATTGGCCAGACACGGTTCTGCTGTCCAAAATTTCATTTGAAACGAAAGACTTGAAAGCGTCTTTCGTTACAAATGAAATTTTGGATGTCTTCACCGTCTCACAATTAATTACTCCGTCCGCAGAAAATCAATCAGGATTATGCCTTGCGGTCATTTATTGAATCGTGTAATGAAAACTTGCTACCGAGACTATTAGAGCGGGTTCATTGAAGGGTAACTATTAACTCCCCATAAATTGTTCTGAGGTCTCCCGATAACACCTTATCGAGTTGTTAAGAGCAATATCGGCCCTATAATTGTATCCTCCGGGGTAGCGGTTAATCAAGACTATTATGCTGGTATCGAAACTGCCGCTAGATGTTGTCTAATGTTTGGATACATTATCCAACTATTGTCGGGCGGTTCAACGTTTGTTTTGGTAATTAATTTTGATATGGAATCATTTAAGAAGTGATAACTTCGGTTGCTACCATTGGGTTGCTACTATAAACATTAATTGATTTAATGTGTTCTCTTCAGAATCTTAGGGCATCTATTCAAATGGATCATCTTATTAAACACACAGATAGACCAAATTTATTTCAAGCCATGTAATTTGTTTCATAATCCTAAGCCATTTTACGTTAATAGACATTTGCCCCTATTCAATAACGTATAGAGCATAGTTCGTGCAGACCCTTAAACCCTTATCCAAACTTATCACCATCCATGACCAATAAACTTGAAACAGAATTTAATTCACACCACAACAAACGTACACAAATACATACATATTTTCGTCGAAATAATACGACAGTAGTAATTGAATCGGCCTCGGGCGAACTCGGGGTATGTCGTTAACGTTCCTGAGGGTTCTTGCTATGGCTGTACCCTAGATATGCACTAGAATGCTTCTACAAAACAAACGAGCGAGTGCGACGGGAATATCTGTGAACCGGCAAACGGAAAAGGGACGGCTACATTAGAAAGTGTTTATTATAAACAAAGGATGTAGTCTTATTGGTTGTACCGTTTTAATAGACTATTGGACACCCGTCGACGAAAATTTCACCTTTGGAAGACGACACACAAATTGTTAGGGTCGGGATATTGGCGATGTTTAGTCAGAGGCGATTTTGCTCAGAGCGTATTAAGATGTCCTTTGATGTTATGCGGTCCGAACATTGGGTTTGACCGGTTAATTAAATGTAGATAGTATCGCTATAGACGTGTGCCTTGATCGTTTTGTAGGATTAAGTGTCGGTTTATTGTTTCTGACATGTTATTTCTTTTGGGTTACCTTTATGGGCTTAATTTTGTATAATTTATGCGATCAAATAGAATATACTACTAAATAATTAGTATTGTATTTTTTGTCTTCATG
Source organism: Colias nastes (assembly GCA_907164665.1). Classification (NCBI taxonomy): domain Eukaryota; kingdom Metazoa; phylum Arthropoda; class Insecta; order Lepidoptera; family Pieridae; genus Colias; species Colias nastes. The sequence continues at coordinate 27,355 of CAJQZM010029760.1, read as the reverse complement.
CCAATGTATGAATGCCATGCCATGTAGAAAAATGTTTAAAAACATTTAATGTTATCGTAATTAATTATCAATTTAATATAATAATATAAATGCAAAAGTAACATGCACTTAACGTTATAATACTATATCGAATGCTATACATCCAATAGGAGAATATTTGTCACATTAATCTTCACTCACATTCAAAGACAATACAAACGTGAAGCGGAAAATATGCGCATTGTAGCACAGCAGAAGGAAACAATACATACATAAGATCGGAACACCCAATATTGTTTTCTGACAGGCGAAGAATAATGGACTCAATCTAAAGGCACTCCAGTCCGTCGAACAACGATTGTCGAATTGAGTGATGGTTTTGCCAAAAGCCCATCTCGTGGACGCCCGATCCATCATAACGGCTATTCGGTACAAACGGGACCATCAAATCGAGGTTCCGTGAACGTTTCTATGCGGGGGTGCCACAAGGTTCCGTTCTTGGTCCTTCGGGGGTCGAGATACGCTGGTCGCATTCCAGTGCAAATTATTTTCAGTACTGGTCCAAGCTGACGTTTCGATCTGTTTCCAAATGGATTAATTTGATTAGCGTCCAACAGATGTTTCCAAGCTCGGCTTATTGGACGTGAGAATTGTCTGTTTCGTACGGAACTACGTCGTAAACCTGTCTTTGTGTCTACATGTGTGTGGATACATTAATTATGTGAATAACGATTGGATGCATGTTTTTGTGGAGGATTATACGATGTTTGCTAATTATTTGCTGTTGTAATGGAACTTGTTCTGGAATGAAAAGTAATTATGTGTATTGTAAACTTTTTCAATTGCTTTTCAACATTTGTTAAACTATTACTGAGTGCATAACGAATTTGCAAATAAGATAATGTTTGTACATAATGTAGTTTAGATGTTAAAACAAGATTTATAGACATTTCAGATCATAACACCTTCACAAGTTGTTTTAATTCGCAATAGGATACGAGAAAGAATTATAGAAAGTTGTATTTACCTTCGTTTAAAAAATTGTGTGCGAAATTTATTTTTAGAAAAATCTGTTTTCGTGTTAATGCATATAATTTGAACTTCATAAGACTGTGGAATAGTTAAGAAGTGATTAGTGCCTGCCTAAAAATATACATTCGATTCAAAATACCTTTAGAAACATCATAAACAAGGCACCTCAATTGAATTCCATCTCAATAGCCTGAGATGAATCCAATTGCAATCCGCTTGCATTCCGGCGTCCATCTTGGTCCAATCTCGGGCATTCTTGTTAGCTAAGATTAGTACCGAGTGTGGATTCTACGGGGTAATTAGTTGGATTTTAGTGGCCTTGGTATTGGCGTTCTTGATATTGGGTGCTTTTGAGGCTTGAAATTCATGTAGATAAATATTTTGACAACTTGGTCTTCAACTGTATTTGTTCTAGGAAGTAAGTACATATTTTTCATTGTTTCAAAGTATAATGTTCGTTTTAGAATTAGTAAAAAAATATTTGCGAAAAGTTCACTACTCTTATACATTGTTTCAAAATCTATTGCTTGATGTAAAACAATATTCGCAACAAATAACAGTAAGTATTGTCACATCACACATTTACAGAATGTAAGACAATGCACCTATTATTTCCGTTTTTGATTAAATTCTATAATTTGTTATATTTAACGGAGGACGACGCGTGGTGGTGGTTAAATGAAACAGACACACATTATTGTACATAATATTATTATACCTTCATTCGTAGATATACTTATTTCATCTTTGAACAGAACTCGTACCGTTTCCTTCACACATTAAATTCAATCCACAGCCGCACCCCATCTTTAACTGTCATACAGAAGAAATAATAATATCAATATGGAAAAATACAATGAGCATAAAAGGTATTACGGTATTGTCGGCGTTCCAATGCAAAACGGGATGTATAAAATTTTATAGCAATCCCTCTTAACGATAAAACTCGTTGGGAATACGCGCGGTGTCTTGAGTCGCGGGGTATAAAAACAATAAATCACAAACATGCAAATCCCGCTAATAACTTGCACAAAACCGAAGCCTATTTCACGGTGCCGATGGTGGGGCTTTTAGAGCGTACGATACGTGTCGTACGATGCGTCGGATGTAATGGGGAAGTTATTCAATATACGATTATGAAAACAGAAATAGATCGACGATTTGTTGTTATTTCTTAATTGATTACAAAAGTAGGAATTTCATTATTACCTACGGTACCTAGTGTCATAATATCTCACGCATTTTAAACCTGCTTATAGTAAAAAATTACGTGTAATGCGCCCGGACCCGTATCATTCTTCACTATAGTTTACCATATACTTCAATCCAATTCACCAAAACAAATTATTGTCTTATCATCTTATGAATTTCATAGACATTATTAACTTGTCTTTATATTTTTTTTATCAGTCAGTTACTAACAAAAGCTGTAGTAATGAGTTCTTAGATTAAGTTTAAGAGTTCATTCCACTGACCATATTTAGACAAATTTATTATTTCATTTAGTAAAATCCCTTTCGTCCTATTTGATATTTAACTTTGTTAACTCTAGTCTTTTAACATTGTCGTATCGTATACGACACCACGATATCGCACACGATAACATCACGTGGCATATAAAACATTCGATCTAAGGAATATTTAATACAAGCACGCAATATACACGGGGGCGGCGGAAGATCGCGGACTCCCGGGTGCTATTTACATGCTGATGTTTAATAATTGATAATACCCCGCGAAAAACCTGCCGGGAACGTGAAATTCGTGGAGCTGTTAATACCGTTTTTTTTTATTTTAATTTGGTTGGTTTATTGCGTAGTAGAGGTTGTTAGTGAATTTGAGAAAGTTTTATAAATATAAATTCAAATATTTTATTTTGTGTGGCATTGTGTAGCAATAACAAATACGCTAATAATATGAGTTGTTTGATAATAATTAGGTAATAAATTACTTGATGTTAATGCTAAAATCGGGCCAGTCGACAAAATATTTCAATTTTGTGCTGATTCGGGGAATGAAATATGATTTATATCAGTGACCAAAAAAAAATACAACAGTTTACCAAATACCTACAGCACGTTTTATTAATATCTGAATTGTGTACGGTAGCAAACTTATTTATCGGAAATATACTACACATTATATGAGTTTCAATTATTCCTATTTTAAAATTGGAAATAAAATCCAAGCGTTTTAACAACTCCATATAATTCCGGCCACCTGTATCCGGGCATCGTATTATCAGCCTCCTCGACTTGTAAACTGAGCAACTCAATCGATAATAATCATCCCGCCAACAGGCGAACCCGCGGGACGCGATCTGTTTGTTGCTTTGTTGTTTTAAACGGTTCATTTTTTGTGTAATTTTTTGTAGGAATGTTGTAACTAAACTTTAATTAATTATAGAAGATTTTGAAAAGTGTACAAGTTTTTGCGAAAATGAACATTAACATTGTCCGTACACATGCTATTTTAAAGTTTTGGAAATACATCACTACATAGTATAAAACAAAGTCGCTTTCTCTGTCCCTATGTCCCTTTGTATGCTTAAATCTTTAAAATTACGCAACGGATTTTGATGCGGTTTTTTTAATAGATAAAGTGATTCTCGACGAAGGTTTTGGTTATTAATTTATAAGGTTTTAGACAAAGCGGGCGAAGCCGCGGGCGGAAAGCTAGTATATATTATGTCTTGGTCGACTCTGCTCGTCTTCTTTGATGGCTGTCTACATGTGTAGTATTATATTCCATGCTATAATGTGTAGGTACACCTACTTAGTACTATCAAACTGTTCTGTAATTTCTGAACTGCGCAAAATACATCGATGCAGATTTAAAAAATACTGTCTAATGTAGTGCATTTTATTTCGTGAGGAAATAAGCGACATTGCAATGCTAATTTTATATTATAAATTTCTATTAAAATACCATTTTAATTAACATATATAATATACACTTATTCTATATTTCAGTTAGAGCTTGTCAAGAGCCAGAGGCTTCTCCCATTTGTTTTCAACATTACATATTATGTTTACAAAAATATACACTATTCATAGTAATATGTTGTTATACACGTGTTATGTGTAAGTGGATATGTTCCATGCATACGACGTGTACACCTACGTAATGTGAATATCTGAATTGATAAAGATTCATTAAAATCATATCTGAAACATAATGCACCGGTCACTAGTCATTAGTCGCAGTCGACTCAGGTGGCAATTTAAATATTTTTTTTTAACTAACGAGCCCCTTTCATAGCAGTCGAGACGTCGGCCTTTGAAACGGGCTGAATAATAAAAACATCTCTTTGAATGTTATGCCTTTCTTGTGTTTGATTTGCGACGAGCCATCTTTGGATTCGTACGTGCATTTGGAGTAAATTATGTTTGTCTGTTCATACATATACGTACAGAAACTAGGTTTGCTTGCAATATATTTATACCTATAGCCTACTTTAATGTTTATCATGGAAATATGATCTACTAGCGGCCCGCCCCGGCTTCGCTCGTGGTACATATAATATAGCCTTCCTCAATAAATAGGCTATCTAACACTGAAATAATTTTTCAAATCGGAGATTAGTGCGTTCAAACAAACAAACAAACTTCAGCTTTGTAATATTAGTACCTATAGATCAGTAGCTACTAAAAGCTCCTTCAAACAATCAAATGACGATACTATATAGGTGTAGATACAATAAACAAAATTGAAATTGAATGAACTATTATATGTTTTTCTGCCATTCTGATCGCACCTTCTGATAGCTGAAGATATAATAAATAATTTAGAAAAAAAACAGTACCTAAACAGAATTACGACTTTCTAGTTAAGAATTAATGCAATCAAGCGACAACTTCTGTAATTGGAATGTGTCATTTAAAAGTCTCAATAATATGAAAAAAATAAGCTCAAACACTTTATTCACCTACAATTAACACATTTGAATACAAACACAACCTCTTTCAAACTAGATTAAAAATATAATCCACCACAAGGTACCTCCACACCGCACCAAATCTCTTGATCCCAATCAACCAAAGTATAAGCGAAGGGAACTCAATTGTCATGTTTATAGATACAATAATGGGGATCAATCCACCTTTTCATTTATTTTTTCCTGTCTGTAATACATATTATAATATTTTACAGGCTTCTATATCTACATCTAGCTACATCTTTAAATTCTAAATTTTACAGGCTATCCTTATTAATACTTATTTTCATTTATTGATTATATTATGTCTACTTATAAATTAGGTGCTTCGAATTTATGTTGATAATTATATGGTGATGTTAGATTCATTTATTTTTTGTTTTATTAAGGCTTTAATAAATTAATGTCATGCAGTAACGTTTAATCTAGGCTAAACACGAAAACTTTAAATTCATGTCATTCAAGAAAATTGTACGTGTTTAGTGTTGAAAAAAGTAACGGAATACATCCCGCAGTTTTTATTCTGTTTTAGTTAAAGTCGATCACTTACACACGGTTACTGCTAAACCTACAGACAGACGCATCCTCATAACACCAAAAGGGGTTACAAAAAGTGCATAAAAGTGCACTTAAAGTTATAAATACGTTTAAACAGACCACTTCGCATACGTGTCGGGATAGACACTTACACAAACCTCTTCTAAGTAATACTTAAGATTCTCAGTGGAGGAAGAAAGATTCGCTGTCTTTGAAAACAAACTTTGATGCGTGTGCAATGCGTTTAATTCTAACAAAAATAAAAAAGTGAATTAAATAAAGTTAAGGTTGCATTAAGGCCAAAAAGCCATAGATTAAGAAGACAGGTGTTGTTTTCTTGTTTTAGGTTTTGCACGATTACTAATAAGAGTACATTGAACAAATTTTTCGATTTCAAGAACCTAATACGCTGGATAGGATAGGATACGCTGTTATTTTCGATACCTACTATAACATAGTTATCATAAACTATTTAAATGATGTATTAAATCTAGATAATTTGTTAAGCTATACGCTTTAACCAATTACTATGAATTTTCCATATAATTATACTAGTAATTTATAACTACATTTCAATTGAATTCCATACGCATACTATCCATACCAACGCCGCAATAAAATACCCCGCATTACCTACATTACGATTTAAAAAAAAATCGAACGTGCGCAAAATAAACATCAACTAACAAAACATTGTTCAAGACGAGTTCCCGCGCAAAATTTACTAACTACCCCCGATTTTTTAACATCCCTGCACCTTAATGAGGCCGATAAAGCGGGCACATTGAATAATTGTCCTTATTCAGTACCCTTATTAAGAACATTCGAGATTTTGTTGCCATATTGATAAGGGGGCTTGATGAGATTTTTTAATGAGCCGTGACGTTTGAACGTTTTTTTTTTGGGATAATGGTTTTTAGTGATTGAGATTGGTTGTAGATACTTGGAGCATAAGATGAGTTGATTATTTAGAGATGATAGAGGGAGATAATATGGGCTCATTTCTTGAAGGTTATTAAGATAGTTATACATATTGTAATGTGATTGTTTAGATGGATGATGTAACGAGTTTATAAAATGAGTCTATGATAATATTATATGATACTTATTTTATTCGTAGAGATTATTTAAAAATCTTTTACAATATAATATCTTCGTTTATTAAGTTTATTTGCACTATGTTATTCAATTTCAAATAAAGATTTCTTCTTTCTCATTGTACGATTATTATTACATGTAGTTCTATGAAAATCGGTTCTTCTCTTAAATTAGCCAAAAATCATACTTACACTGTGACATGCATTGAATAAAAGTTACACCAACAGTAAAGAAATTTATCTGTCCGTATTAGTGACAGTCACGTAGCACGTTCAGGAATACCTAAGGCGACCGTAAATCCTCTCAATTCGCATCCACCTCAATCATAAGCAGCGCTGCATCGACATAAAAAGCGATACTAATATACATGTTACGGGTGATACAGGATTTCTGGAAGAACACGTTTTGTCTAATTGGAACTAGTAGTAACTGAATCGCTTTATAGCTAGCGCTAAGTAGGGAAATCGCGTTAAAACTAGATTTAACTGAGCCTTTATTTTAGGAAATGCTCTCCATCTTAGACACTTCGTGGACAAGCTGTCGAGATCGTGGTCAAGCGCTTCCCTATAGTCCATATAAAATGGTCAAAATTGATTTCGGTTTGAGTGGGCGACCGGGAAAAACGCGTTCTAACGAAAAACGCATTTCAACGGTAACATACATACATAATGAGGACACGTCTACACTCGCGATATCTCCCATCTAATGGAGCCACGTCTCAAATGTAACAATTTTAATATTACCAAATGATTTTTACTCCCTTCGCCGGGTACACGGCTGATAATAAGCTGAACCCGCCCGACATTAAAAGTGAAATTAGCATGTCTATTTGAAAGTGTAGCTGTGCGAGCTATATGTATGTATGTATAATGTTTTATATGTAACGCTGAAGGCACTCGTTCGCTAATAAGGTACTTGTTTATTTTAATAATGCTGAATGTGGATATCATTATAATATCGACGGATAGGTAGCAGCGTTCTTACGTTGAGTATTTTAATTTTTTCGCGACGGCCTCGTCCTTGAGGGGTCTATGTGTAATTACATGAGTGTACTTTTTGGAATAATGATGCTTTTTTTTATAATGGTGCATGTTTTTCGAGATGAGTTGTTTTAGGAATCGTTGGAGGAAGAATTTGCGTGCTTGTTAAAAATGCTTGCTTGCTATCTGTGTTTAGAAGTTTAAATTGTGGACAGTATTTCTGAATAAGATTTTTTAACTTGGCTTCTTTCCGGTTAACTCAGCTTCATCGGGTTGACGGGAAAAAGGTAGCTGTAAGTGAATGAATAGTCAGGGTGCAAATCATAAGTTAATTATAAGTTTTAACGACTGGCCGGTTGGCTTGGTTGGTAGTGACCCTGCCTTCCAAGTCACTGGTCGTGGGTTCGATTCCCACCCGGGGCAAATATTTGTGTGATGAACATAGATGTTGGCTCTGTGTCTGGGTGTTAATTATCTCTATCTAAGTATTTATTTAAAATTATATATGTATGTTTATCAGCCATCTGGTTTCCATAACACAAGCGAAAGCTTATTATGAGATCAGATCGTGCCGTGTGTGAAAATAGTCCCGAAAATATTTTATTTATTTAAAAGGGGATAGAAATAAACTATATAATATGACATTTTCATTCATTTAACGGACCATTCGCCATTTTAACGGATTGATGAGCTAAGCTAATTTCTATAGAAATTGATAAACTAGATAACTTTCTAACCATCTTTCAATGGCCACAAAAATATTCACCCAATTCAAACTTAGATCAAACGGCCATCATGACGCATGTGTACAACGTTAACTAGACCCACGTCAGCTGCTACTCGCAGGCAGATCCGCGGTAATTGACTAGTGCACGCCTCACCGCGTCCTTTGGTATGGCCAGTCAAGTGGAAACTATGATTTGATGTTTAGTTTAATCCTACTAATATTATAAATGCGAAAGTTTAATAGGATGATGTTCCTTTGACGTAAAAACGACTGAACCGATTACAATGAAATTTGGCATGTAGGTAGCTGAAGACCCCAAATAAGACATAGGCTACTTTTTATACAGGAAATCCCACAGGAACGGGAAATACGCCGGGTATTCTGATATATTACACAGTCCATTTCACAATAAAGAACAAACCTACCAACGTATCTTATTAAATAACATCAACATTCTTATCCTACAAAGTGTAACATTAATAAATAGACAATACATTTGAAAAATATGTTACGTTCTTCAAATGTATTCCGCCTAGCCCAATCATGGAAATAGTCCTTAAAACGACACTCATCAAAAACAAACGCTCCACAAATCGCCTTTTAATATCCCAAAACAATTACCTAGAAACTCGTCAATAATCAATTACCATAAAGCAATTAAGGCTCCCAATATCTTAATTCATTTTGCACTATAATTTTTTCACCCCACCCTTATTAAGGCGAAGCTCGTTTTTACTTAGGCCTCGACGGAAGTCGCCCGGGGCTTTATGGTTTCCATTAATGAAGGCTTTAGGGCTGATCAGAGGCTCTATCGCCCAATCATGGGGTGTGGGTGTTTTAAAATTTTCATAATAATGTTTTTTGCTGCGAAATTTTCGGGTGTCGGAACGGTGGAGTTTAGTGTGATTTAAATATTGATTGGATGTTTTTGTATGGTGTAAATAAATAATGGGATGTTTTAGAGTGTTGGTAGAAACGTATGGTATATGGTCCGAAAATATCTTTTGTACATTTATTTCTTCAACTACGCTTCTAATACGTACAGAATACTTAATAGTATCATAGATTGTAGCTAAGTATTTCACGGTGTAAGCCTTAACTAAAATTTGAATTATAATAATATACAAATATTAGCAATAGTCAAGTCAGCAAATTGAAACGTATCGATTAACAATAACCATAAAAAACGAACGCCACAAAAAAAATTAGCAAACGAAAGCAAAGAGGAAAAAGAAGTCGAGCAGTTAATTCGCAAATGTTTCAATTCCTTATTCAAATCGGATATCGCGCCATTTTTACACGTTTGAATTACAAATCGGAAGGCAGTTTATTTAAATATCTCCCCTCCAAATTGCTGGTTCGATGGCTAATGCGTACCTTCTAGAAAATTCTTTATTAATCTGTTCGTACACTTGATCGTTTTTGAATCAAAAGTATGTTTTGTTTTAAATGAAGCCACATTATGGTTAAGATGGTTCCCGAAATGCTTCAGATGTTTTTGAAATAAGGGAAACTAACAAACAAACATTAAAATGATAGTTGTTTGGGACTTTTGCATTTAAAAGATTTATTTTTTTCATATGTCTTCCATGTGCATAAACACCGATACGATACATACCTTTCTATGTGAAATATACGCATTACACATATTATTATAAATCGGAAATATGAACAGTCACTGTGTCATATTTCTACCAAAATACCTTCGAAACATTACAAATTCTTTACCATAACATTTGTGGGATCTTCAATCGAACAGTGGAAAAAAAGTAGCCTATGTCCTTTCTCGGGTATCAAAATATCTCTATACCAAATTTCATGCAAATTGGTTCAGTAGTTAAGGCGTGATTGAGTAACAGACAGACAGACAGAGTTTATAATATAAGTATGGATTGTCTGTTTCGAAAATATTAATAAACAAACAAATAAACCTTTTATCAAAAACGAAAGACGGCTCGGACGCGATTATCACAGCCGTTTGATCTTGATTAATTAGCGATTGTAAACGGAATAGATTATTAGATCGGTGATGGGTGTTAGCCGGCTGATTACACGTCAAACCGCCGGCGTAATTAGTATGTATCGATTTTGGGTACTGCTTTGGGGACGTTTGATTTGGGCGGATTATAAGTGTTATATGATTGTGTGTTTGTGAAGAGTGTTAGATGTGTGTTGTTAGTTAAAATACCTAAATGACCGAGCTTGGATCGGTATTTTTAATACGCTTTTATCATCTGTATGTTGGTACGTTTGTGTGTTTGTATGTAACCGACTCTTTTAGATCGATTTTGTTCCACTTTAAACGGACAAATTCAATTCAAATTTTGTATAATTATCAAAGATATATAATGATTATGATATGATAGACAATACAATGATTTCAATAACGCTTGCGTGTTTCGTCTGTCTAGAATAATATTTCATATTAACGATTTCCAGAAATCTGCGTATCCATGTTCTTAAGATTATTATTAGATTCTCTAATTCAGGTATACATTTTCTTTATTATTTTTATTCAAGTACGAGATTTCAAAAAATATACACTACCGAAACTATCCACAAACTTACAAGTGAAACAATGCTTACCAGTTGCTTCTGACAAATTAAATTGCATTACAAATCAATCAAACTATCCATGAATCAACATTCAATCAATGGCAACCCCAACAAATATTGACAGAAGCTTACAGGTGCTAAATGCAGTGTTACCAGTTGCATGTGTTAATAGAGAGGTATCAAGGGATGCGTTTGGCTTTATTGATCTCGATGTAACATGAGTTTGGGAATATCGGTGTTAACTCTGATCGCTGGTAATTAACAAACAGTTTAGTGTCGTTTTACAGTTTGAAGAAGTTTATACGTAGGTTAGTTTAAGTTTTTTCTGTAAATGTATGTTTGTAACAAAACTATATCCATATAATGCTTTACGTAATTTCTTGTTCTTAATCATATTAGGTAGTCTGTTGAAAGTTTGCGTTGGTAATGAGCGAAGAAATTGGTGTGTAGTAATTTCGGAATGTTATAAGATTTTGTATCAACATTTGTCTATATATATTGCTGTTGCAATGTTACAAACATGCGCATTTAAAGATTACTTATATCTATTAAAGTCGATAAGTCCTTCAGCATTACAGCTGAATTTCAATGAATATTTCTTGGATAAATTAGTAATTACATACGTATGTATATACCTATGCGATGAACTGATTATATCCTTTATAGAATTGAGTAATAAACGGAATGTATTACAAGATTAGTGTTTATCTATTTCGACATATATTTGAATCTGACTTACATTTTCGCTTACCACTTAATTAATTTAGTCCAAATTCCAATGAAGAATGCACTACACCTCTCTCGCACATTCCTGCCAAGCGTTAAAACTCCCACGGGGTGTATTATCCAAGACGTCACGCCGCACCAGGGGAGGAGTGGGGGGGGGTCGGTTTTTTCCGTCAGATAGATTGGATGACACTCGATCCCCCCAAGAGGACGAAATTAAAACGTCGGCGATGAGCCGAGCCAAACGGCCCCGGAATTATTTTCCGTTGAGTGATTCTCGGCCATAAAATTTCTGATTGATCAATTCATTTGGTGCTTCCATTTCGTACTAATGAAGTGGCCCGCGGGACAGTTTTTTGTACGCTTGTTTTCGTCTTTAATCGCGTTGGGAGGTTACATAAATTTTTGACACTTTGTGAAGACTTGGGTGTCGTAAATATCTGTATTCTGTACTATACTAGGTAAACGCAATGTAAGATGTTAAGTATTGATATAGCAGAGAAGAACAGACTGTAAATACAGACCCCACTGCATAACAAGCGCCCAAAAATGTGGTTATTATTTGTACAATATGCACTGTATCTAATATATAATATACCATTTAAACTTGATAGATGAAACCAAGGATAATTGACTTTATAAAGCACGTCAGTTCACCTTTAACTAACATAGCTGTGCCGCGCGGATTCACCCGTAGGTAAAATCAAGTATTTCTGTAGCTCATATGTGTATAACCTACTGAAAAGTTTAATCCAAATACGTCCAGCAGTTTATTCGTGAAAGAGTAGTGAAAGAGTAACATGCATCCATCCATCCTCATAAACGTATCCTACTTAGTTATAATATGGTAGAATATAATAAGAACTATATCTAGTTATATATTTTAAAACAAACCTACTATATTCGACTTTATATAGCACGTACATTTTACCCTTAAGAAATCATCCTCTCAAACTTCAAACTGCAGTCACACGGTCAGTAGTGTCAAATGGGGGTCAATGGGAGTTTTATTGCGAAGGGATAATGCCTCGATTTGATCACTTTATACGTACTCTGTTAAAAACATACTGTGGTGTTTTGAGGTCATATTTTCTTGTTACCGTGGATGAGGGAGGGTTTGAAAGGTAGGTGACATTAGGTTAACGTCGTATGTGATTCGATTGTGTTATGTTTTATTTGTAGGTAAATATATTATGTGGTGATGATTTCAATTAAAAATTTAATTCGATCTTCTATAGTCTATACAAACATTGTCTTGACAATAACACAAAAAACTGACCTATCAATGTTTGTGCTGTTTTAAGAAAGACATAATGCGAGTAGAGGTACATGCATTCGATTCATTTTTATTTACTGCCTTATATGCTCTAAGCTTTGTGTGATTATTTATCATGTATATCATGAGTAACTTTTAATAAGAAATATGTTCTGATAAATTCAATGTTCTGCTCAATACCTTTATCATAAAACATATAACAAAATAACACACAACTCAAATAAATACCTAACATACTAAATAAAAAACTAGAAACATTAAATGAATATTGCATTAGCATGAAGCTTTCAAACTGTATGAATCCGAATAATTATCATTTCAGTGTACTGAGCGCCGCGTTTTATAATATTTTCTATCCATACGAGGGAAGTCATTAGGGATAATTAATCCCTTTGCATCATTTTGTGAATTTTGATTAATATAAAGGATTTATGAGTGTTTGTGTGCTGTGTGTTATGTGTAATGTATTACGGGAGGCTTAATTGAGGAGGTACGATGTAAGTATTGGCAAAGGGTAATGTGATTAGACAACGAGAATATTTAAAGCATCAAATGTAATTAAATAAATAAAAAAGATATCTTAATTTTTCTCGTATATGGTTAGTAAGGTTTGAAAGAAAGAAAAAAAGGTTTATTGCCAACAAAAACTTAGACTACCTTAACTTAAAAAGTACACATATATATTAGGCAATCGGAACAGACTCAGCCGTGCTGTGGGCTAACACCCGAACAGCGCTGATTTTCAGTCAGCCCGCGTATTTTTCCGAGGTCCTACATTTATATAAATACTAATCATTAAAATTACATCTACAGTTCAAGCTCAAAGCTGAGTACCTCTATCATATAAGAATGTATTTCTTTAAAGAATAATTTAAGTGATGAAATGGAATGTTAATATTGGTATATAACTTGTTACGGATTGGTAAGTTGCATTTTATATACACGTCGTAGTTCAAGCAAAATCTTATTTTTTATGCAGTTTTTATTTTAATAACAGCCAACCGATTTTATTACATGCTCATTAAAATTTTGATATATTTATAACGTATTCAAAAGAGCGTCACAAAAAAAAAACAGGCCCGAAAACACTCGAGAGATACCTATAAAAATATATCAATAATAATCAATTTGTCAAGTCGCTCGCCCCTCGCAAATGGGCCGAAAGAATCGTGTCCTTGTCGTGTTTTTATTATACGGGAGAAAAAAAACAAATGATGAATTAACGTCTCCGATAGACGTATTTTTAATTTGCCTCGCTGTCGTTGTAACGGAATGTAGGTGTTTTGTACTAAATTAAATTGTTTACGCGCCCCGTGTTTGGCTGTTTGGTGTTATGTTGCTTCAAGGTGAATGAACTATGGGTGTTTAAGATTATCAGGGATGTGGGTTTTATGTAAATATGGAGGAAGATGTAGGTAAGATATTGGTAAGAATGTGACGTGGTGTAATGATAATATGTTTCGATGAAGATGTAGGTAACATATTGGTAAAACTCTGACGTGTGGTGATGATAAGAAGTACGTTTTTGTGTCAATCAGTACGGTTACATAGTAATAGGTGCATATACATAATTGAAATACATAAAGTATATGACAACAGGTGTATGTTTCAGAACAAAACTTGCCATGACACAGAAAATTTTATGGATAGCATAGAAAATAGAAGCCAAAGTCACCGAATTGTTATTTTAATAACACAAAATTATTGATATGATTGATAAAATAAACTGATACATTTTTAATTTGCACAAAATTACAAGTTTTTTATATTACCAACAGGAGTTTAAAGGTGATCTAAAAAAGATCATGACTTGAACTTTACTGCGGCTGAGGCGGTATCTAATCATACCCCTTTAGATGGGATTTTTAATGCAATAATTCCGATTATTTACCACCAGATGGTGCCTTTGTGCTCGCTAAGATTACTTCCTGTCGACAAACGATGTATTCTTTGGTATGGGTAATAAACGTTTATTCTGTTGTTTCATTGCTATATAAATATCTTACCTATAAAAATAGTAATGTGGGTTCAAACTCAAACAATTCTCTATTATATAATATTCTTTAACTAGACTTCGTTTAGAAGCGTCTAAATGTAGGAAAAATATTATTTACTGGGTTTTTCTTAATAAAGAAAAAATATTGTTAGGTTTGGAAATTAGTTTCTACAACGAAGATTAAATATATTACATGTATGGCATCGCAAGTAAATATTTCGTATTCGTACAATACTTTGGGATTAAAACGCAGTTTATTTACTCCTTTTATTATATAGTATCGTACATACTTACATACATTACATACTTTTATACATTATTTGATCAATCCAATGTTTAAAGTGTTAGACTTTGTCAAACTTATCGTTTTTCTTAAAATCACTCATAAGATGCGGTCGTAGGCAAACCGATGCCGTAGCATCTTGCTACGGTATAACGTAGCACTCGTAGTGCTACGTCGTAGCTGTTTCCTGAACAAGATAAGTTCATTAGCATCTTACTAAATTTATATTAAATGTCTGTTTCCTTGTTTGATTTTATTTTTACGAACATTGATCATAATTATTATTAACTCATTAAATAATTTTATATTTATAAGATTGTACTTACTTTTTGAGTTCTGAAGGTAAATCCATAGTAAAGTAATAAATGTTATTCATTAAAAATATATTAAATTTTATATGGATGTCTTATAATTGAATACGTGATGTTGTTAAGCAGTGACCTCTAATGGTGATTTATGCATCCTCGTGCTGTTGATGGTGAGGAAACTTACATAACTGAATGAATACAGATCTTTAAAGCATTTTGTCTTAAAATTAAATGATGATCAAAAAAAATGTTTTTAAATATCATTTCCTTATAAATGGCCGCTTCCTTGGAACAGTGGTTAACGCGTGAACATAGAGCAACAGTTAGTAGAACCGATGTGTCCTGGGTTTGATTCCCGGTGGATACGACAAAATGTCTCGGTCTAGCAAGACGGAAAGCTGATCTGCTAATTGTCCCTAAAGAAAATCGATTAGTGAAACAGAGGTATGAATAATCCTGTTCCCCACTAGGGACACGGGACAGCTTTTTACTGATAAATGTCATCTTTTACTAGAAACTACGCTATGCATGGCACGTGTAAAACCATTGACCTACGTAAGCCAAGAAAATTGTTCAACCACTTGGCCTTAGAAACAATCCTTACTTCTTATTGTTTGTTGTTCTTTCACTTCGGAATGCAGCGATTTTATGATACGATATTTATGTTTAGAGATATTTCGTAGGTTAGAGAGTGTTATAGGCTACTTTTTATGACAGGGAGGCATCCCATGAGAATGTCCTTTTGCCTTTTAACATAGTCTGTTCAAAATAGCTATATTACATACAAAGGCACCACAATCAGATCAACATAAACATCCATAAAACGGTAAATCCAGCACAAAGCGCGGCACAATTCAATAAATAATAAGATATTCAGCTATAGGAACAATACGGCGACTTGGCAAGCGGTGCGCTACGGGCGCCGCGCCAGCGTATCGCCGCTGCCCAGCGCTGCAAGCGCTTTGCGGTTATCGCTGTATTAGTGCGGACTTTATACACCTGTGGGTGGAAGTTTTATAAAGCGCTTTCTTTGATGTAGGTGATGTAGATGCAGCTAGATTAAGTGCTTAAAGATTTCTTTAATTGGTGATGTGGATTGGGAATTTATCAACGTTTTAAATTGGTAACGAACATAATCAATGCCTTATGTTGAAGGAAAAGTGCGTCGCCCATAGACGTTTTTCAATCATAAATGGCAGTGGGTCATCTTTTAATTATCCGAATGGTTATCCAGTCAATCTAACAACATCTATTTTAGACACTTTTAACTGTAAAGGCTCGACAGCGTCATTCCATGCATATTCAACGGATAATCTCTCAAACCCGCACCTACGCACTTCGCGAATACGAATTGATAAATTCTTCTCGATTTAGTCCTGTAAAACCATTTGATATAACAACACCCATTCTTCACACTATAAAGCCCCGACACACCATTCAATGCATATATTATGATAGACCACCATATCCATATACATTTTAGATGGACCTAGTTCTGTTCAATGGATAATCTGGAAAAGCCTACACAAATATTCTAATAAGTATTGATAAACAGATTTTGACTCAGTTATTTTCTTAATTTCTAAAGCGCAAAGGTGATCTATGAACGCACAGCCCAAACTACTGTGCTGATCGGGCTGGAATTTCGCATGCAGATAGATTTCAAGATAGCTTGTATGATTCGCTAATACCAGGTTTTGATAAATTATACCCACAAGGTGATGAAATAGCGGATCAAAGTTTGTACCATGAAAATTTATTTTGACCACACGAGCGAAGCTGCGGGCAACAGCTAGTCATTCGATATAACAACACCGATTCTTCACACTACGCAACAAAACTTGAAATATATCCATCCATTATACATATTAGATAGACCCAGTTCTCTACAATGGATGATCTCCAAAGCCGCACCTACGTAGCACCTCCGCGGATAGTTGTCCAAAACTCGACACATAAATCAACGACGACGGCACACTGTACTCTCTTCAGGGCCATTAGCATTTTTTATGCATAGAAATCGATCCGACGACCGTCTAATGCCTCCCGCGATACATTAATATCTTACTTTTTATGACTCTTTTGAACAATTCGTCTCGCGATGCCCGACGTAAGCGGCAGGAACGTGCCAAGTCAATTTGAACTTTAAGTCTATGGTGTAGAGTTGTTTTTTGTTTGTGGTGTGCAGTTATCGCTCTGTGCGAAAATTATGTGAGTTACAGGAGTTGATAATAGGTGGCGCTGGCGATTTCCTTAACGCCACCCATTTTTCTTTCACGGGCACTTTGAGATTAAAAGTTTGGAAAATGAAATGAGAAGTTGCCGCGTTCCGCCGATATCGACGGGTGGGGTGGTATGCAGATTTTCAGTTTTCTCCTGTTAGCGGCTTTTTTGCTTGCCGTAATGGGATTAAGTGGAGCGAAGGTCTTTTTTCGAATGGTAACTGGGAAGTAGAACTTGATAGGTCCGAAGAATTGTTGAGACGCATTTTAGCGGTTTAGCAATCAAGATACGGAACGTAAATGTGTTACTCGAGAACTATAAAGGATTACTTAATCTTAATATATATAAATCTCGTGTCACAATGTTTGTCCTCAACGGACTCCTAAACCACTTAACCGATTATAATAAAATTCGCACACCATGTGCAGTACGATCCAACTTGAGAGATAGGATAGTTTAAACATGTAGGTACCACGGGCGAAGCCGGGGCGGACCGCTAGTTTAATATAAATTTAAATCAACTAGAAGACAGTAAATCCGCACTTTTACCAGAAAACTGCATCTTTACATTAACTCTTTATTCGATAAAAACTTTAACATACTTTGCCATTACTATGGCAAAACGATTATGCAGGTAGAAATTTTTTAGTTATGTCCTTCCATTACATTTTAAGCTAACTTATAATATAAGTAACTAATAACAGCTAATATAAAATTAATACTTGCCAATCCTCACTCTATTGTTAAGGAACGTACAATAATTAATAATGTACGCTTTGATAATCATTATTAGGAGCCAGCGACTTGGCTAGTTGCCAGCTAACTATCGGTGGCCGTTCGGCTAGCCTGGTATTGGATTAGCTATATGAGATTTTGGTATATAAAGATAATATCTATATTTGTAAAGGATTCAAAGTAAAATACATAATGTTATTTAGTGGATAGATTTTGCTGAAAGTAAACATTCGTTTATTTTTAACAAGAAATAGAACTGCATTCAAAGATTTTCTAAAATTCACTTGCTTCGATTGTGAATCGAACTAACTAAAAATAAAAAAATACTTAATAATAACATTATATATACCTATGTATGGCATAAGTATTGTAGAGAGAGATAATTAAAACTATTTTTTTTGAGAAGTTGAAAACAATTGTTTCTTTTCACAAATACCAAATTAAAAACTGACCTAGGCCAAAATATTTTAATATGTGATAAGATTAATACAAACTGCCAATAAACTTGCAATAGCTAAAATCACTACGCGTAGCGCCATCTAGCATCGAATAGCTGAAACCATCTACCGCTACACAAACCACAACTTTAGATTAATCCATAAGAATATTTTCGCAAATAACATTTAATTATAATAGACAACTCGTTATATAATTGTAATTGTTTTTAAACTTTGACCGTATTCTATGTTAGCGTGGTTATAATTTGAAGACTGAAATAAATGTTCTTAAAAATTATCTTCGTATAAATTTCTATTATACGTGCTTTCAAAGGAATGTAGAATCTATTTTACATTCTAACGTATAATGAGATAGTATTTCTCTACTTAAATTATTCTTTTACTTAACCGTCCCTGCTTTAATTTGATCGTATTTATCTAAAATTTTAATTTGTACTGAATGTGCTCATTCTTATAGACTACAGGCCCATGTTGAAAAATTTATGGGTCATTTGAACCACCAGGTGACGTATCTAGAACGATATAAGAGCATAGAATACGTTTTTAAAATGGTAGTTTTATGCATTATTCGACGAATGAGTTTTAACCAACGATTGAAAAATCAGACCTTAATATTTACACTCCATACGTTTGGAACACTTTATAGCAAGCGTGGTCCCGTGCAGTCAGCCTCCAAGATTCTTTAATTCATTCACGTAAAATCAAACAACGCAAAACATTTAATTTAAATATCACAACACATTAGCCACACGAACAAATTTATATCAAATCCCGCCAGAATCTAAACGCACCATTTGTATTCCGTGCAGAAATTAAAAATATCCAAATAATAATTATTATTTGAGCGCAACCCGAGCGGTAATCTTTGTGAACCGTGGGGACGGTCACGTAGCGAAATGGCGGAAAAAATATCTGTACAGGACACCGATCGCGATATACTGATGCTACTGGAATATTTTAATTCTAATTCACGAAGAATGGGTAAAGCCTTCCCTTTAAATAATACTTTTGTTGTAAGTTTTTGGGTTGTTAACTCTACAGTAAACAAGGACAATCGTGGTCTATTCCTCGGTTCTAAAGAATATTTTGAGGTAATCGATCCTATAGTTAACTTGTGAAATTGTACCGAGAAAAACATTTGAGAAGTGGTAGAACTACTAACTTCAGATGTAACCAAATTCTACAGGACACTGATCACGACACGTTACTTAAATTATAGAAAAGATGTGATTCTGGGATTCTTAAAAAAATTGCAATTAAGACTGAATTATTTAAGGAATACCTCCTAAAATGTTACAAAAAGTAGTTCTGAAACTAAACATGTGACCAAGTTCTGGATATCTCAATAAAATTGGCATTGAAGGCTTATGTCTTCGAGACGTCTAAATTCACGTAAAAGATAAGAACTATGATGAAGGTTAATGCAGGATGTTTGTTAAAAATCGCGCTCAAATAGGTTCATCAGTTAATGTCACACATACACAGATGTTAAACTAAAAACACCCCTCGTTTGTGTTAGGGGCAGAAATTATCCTATTAGTAATAATTGCAAACATGCCTGATTGATTAAGTATATTAGAAGAATGACAGGACACTCTTTATTAACATTAAGGTATGTTGTTCTTAGGGACATGTAAATTAGTGCAGTATTTTAAAGTTGGGAAATTATTCGAGTCATGAATTTGCTGGTACCTGCTATGGTAGGAACAAGATACTTAAAAATTTATATGTATTGTTACTGAATAGTACTTTTTGATGTATCAGAAAATATTTCTAATACATAGGAAATCGCTCCTAAAAATGTTTACATTGCACGCGTCGCGATAAAACTTACACATCCGACAAAAATTTCCATTAGCAGGAATATAACTGCACAAACACGACTTAACTTCGTTATGTTAAATAAACTTTTATCAGTAGTTCTTCTATTATTATTGTTTTAATAAAAAAGAATATGTCTGCCGAGCACAAGTGTCAGAAGTGAAACTTTATTGACAAGATTCAAAGATACGAAAATCATCGCCTTACTCTATGACGTGTATTGCCATGACGCGACTTGAAATGTTACTCTCAACGAGCCTTAAGAAGTTTCACTTCAATAATCATAATAACTACACGATTAAACATGTGCTACTATACAATATACATCTACATGGACCTTGACCTTCTAACAAATAACAAACTATCTTTAGACCTTTCGGTCAGTTTGATCCCACTCCTGGTAACTGTAGTTTCCTGAACACTCATAGTATCTATGTGTGTGTCTCTCTTGTCCCGGCTTCGGCCAAGATAAAATAGCCCATAGATTACTAGGTAAAGATATAGCTTTCTAGTTTCTAGTGGTGAAATAATTTTTATAATTGATCTTGTAACGCTTGAGTGAAATCGTAACAAACAATGAAACCTTTCCTCTTTGTGTATTAGTCAAGATTATGTATTGATATCTGATATATATTGATCTATATTCTATATTATCCTAAATCGGTACAATAATAAAAACAATATTGAAGCATTCCGCGGCCTTCTGATTTTCCCTTTAATCGCTTAAAACTGCCTCCGATCCCAGTGTTTTAATTATATAGATTAACATCCTTCATGCATCTCCACATTTATCTATATAATATGCCCCTTTATTGTAGGCACTTGTGGTAAAAATTTTGCATATATAATTTTGTTTTACAACTCAATACGTTCGAGGCTTCGAGGGTGGTTTAATTTTTTATACGTAACGACCCTTTTGTATTTTATAGGCGATAAAATTTATTATTGATTGCGCGTTTTAATATTCGCGCTACGTGTCAGCGGTTATGGCATTCTGAATTTATGGTTATTATATGTCGTCTAATTTATTTGAAGATTGTCAGTGGTAGGAAGTGAAGATAGAAAATAGATGCTGTCTGTCCGTCTCTATATTATGCACTAGCGTTCCGCCCGCGGAGTCGCCCGCGTTTTCAAAGAAAAACCCGCATAGTTCCCCTTCCCATGGGATTTCCGGGATAAAACTTGTGCTTAATTTTATTGTAATCGGTATTGCGTGAAATAGTACCAAACACACACACACATCCATGCTCACAAATTTTCGCATTTATAATATTAATAGGATAGGTTAGGATTGATGCGTAAGAAATATAAGTGTAGATAAAAAAGAGCGTGTGTGCCGAGCACACGTGTCAGAAGTGAAACTTCTTTGGCAAGATTTATTTGACAATTTAATGTACCACGCCAAGTTAAAAATATTTACAAGTATATAATAAACGGATTGATATAAAAGAATCAAAAGATTAAAGATTCAAAGATACCAAAATCGTCGCCTTACTCCATGACGTGAGTGTATTGCCATGACGCGACCTTGAAATTTTACTCTCAACGCGCCTAGGGAAGTTTCAATTCAAAAAGTTAAATGTACAATGAAAGGAATTATATGTTTATTAATATATTTGCTTCGCTATTTTATTTATTAGAATCTTTAACCTGTAGATGACACAATATTTTTTATCGTCGAATGATGTATGAATTTACGTAAATTTTCTGTCCATCTACACGAAAACCATTAAGTTACTATTTTGTAAGCAATAAGCAAGTATTCGGTAATAAACAGTATAATAATCATGGAAACGAAATTTAATAAAATTATAATCTGTAGAACAAGAATTAATCCATAAAATTCGGAAGGCATTACGCGAAGTCAAAGGCTTTCATCGCGTGGATTTATGTCCGCGGCGCGGTCACCGCGCGGGGACTGCGGTCACAGTGTTAGCGGTTATGGTTATTATAATGATTTTAAATTAACTGGTAAATTTGGTGGCAAATACATATAAACTTTTGTGATTTTATGGCTTTCTAGTATTCGATAGAACGACCTTTACTGATAAAAATAAGTTGAAATACCTACTTGAAAATTAGCAATATTGATCTCAATGTAATTGCCGTGTAGCTACATTAGTTGCACATAAAACAGGAATTTTTGACTTGTTTTTTTCTTTATTTATGGAAAAACTATTACGAACTTGCAATGTAACTATTCCTGATATCAATTTTGTTACTTTAAAAATCGATTTTTTTTCTTATCTACCTATTGAAAGTACATATCAATATGCAATGGTAATTTTTATATAATTAACTAGCTTACCACCCGCGGCTTCGCCCGCTTTGTCTAAAACCTAATAAATCAAATACTAAAACCTTCCTCTTGTATCACTCTATCTATGAATAAACCGCATCAAAATCGGTTGCGTAGTTTAAAGATTTAAGCATACAAAGGGACATAGGGATAGAGAAAGCGACTTTGTTTTATACTATGTAGTGATTTAATACAGCCAAATTTAATTCTATAGTTAATCTACCCGCTGATACTACGATCCAACCCTTCCGCGCGGGGTAATAAAGACAACGAATTCGGCAGGGTTAACGGACTTTTGTTTCTTTCGTAATCACTCGGTATTCGGTAATGCACTACGGTTTGAGACAATACACTGTACTGTACTGTACCATCACCTTGATTGGTATTTAGTTTAATTGAGATGTCTCGATGTTTAATACGATGATGGATAATGTATTTCCTATTTAATCTTCGTGTTGAAACGAATATAAGAATGCCATTTAGTATTGTTTGAAAGCAATGGAAGGAAAATTAATTCATACATCTATACTTAATATTATAAAGCTGAAGAGTTTGTTTGTTTGAACGCGCTAATCTCAAGAACTACTGGTCCGATTTGAAAAATTATTTCGGTGTTAGATAGCCCATTCATCGAGGAAGGCTATAGGCTATATATCATCACGCTAAGACCAACTGGAGCGGAGCCACGCGAATGAAACCGCGGAGCGCAGCTAGTATAATATAGAAATGGTCGACTTGACAACGTAATTAATTCATTAAACTTTTTAAGTTATTATCATGACACTTCGAACATACACTTTGCGGTCACAGTTAAACAGTATCAATATAAATAGTTTTTTTATTCATTTATAAATTATCTTATGAGACTATTTTGTACTCTTAAAATGTGATATACTTAACAGATCTGTTCTACAGCTTTCACTCATAAACGTTTTATGGAAAATTCCACACCTATTATTATATTCGAAAATTCTCAAAGCCTCACACAACAGCATCCGACGCGATATGATTATAAAAGTTTTTTAATCAATACAAAGAGCGAGCTATGATGATTTTTTTCGTATCCCTCATTACGGTGTACCGTTTCCTTGTAATCAGCTATCGTTTGATGGCCGCTACGGGAGGAAATTGAAAAAGTTCCGAGGATGCCTTGAGAACGTCTTGGCTAGATTGTATAGATATAGTTGGTTGCTAAGCTTGTGCCTGTGTATTGGAATGTTATTATTGTTTGATTGAAGTAGCAGCCTAAACCTGCGTGATATTTATGAAACTATGGAAAAAATAAGGTTCGATTAACAGCTGGATAAAGAGCACGAGTATATTATTTTATGTATTGTAGTCAAATCCTTACTTCCGGGCTGATTTTTCAATCCTTGGTTAAAACTTATTCGTCGAATAATGTATAAAACTACCATTTTAAAAACGTATTTTTATTGCCCGTATTTGACAGTTTACGTGACATTTTAAAATTATCGTGTAATACTTTATTGGATGGATAAGTTTTAACCAAGCATTGAAAAATCGGCCCTAAAACTAATATTATAAATGCCAAAAAGTTCCTTTTATGACGTCGCAACGGCTCTTGCGTCTGGAGATAGTTAAGCTATAGGTTACTTTTTACCGCCTAAATTCTAAAACATATCTCTGTGTGAATTTTCTTTGAAGAGACGTGCGAAGCTGCAAGTAAAAGCTAGTAATGAATATTCCTGAAAATTTCTTATTCGATATCATGCATACAACCATACACATGCGTACTTTACGCGACGTTTATCAAAATGCTATAATATCATTTATTCTTCCAGAAACTGCACCTACTCTCGCCGCCGGCGTTCTGCGTGGAGCGGCTGGTGAGCAGCAACTGCGGCAGCCGGCTATGCCTGTGGGGCTCCAGGGGAGTGACGGTCATGGAGCTGCCCTCCAGGTGGGGGAGGGGGGGCCTGTTTGAGTCCGGACACCAGACTGTGCTATGCAAGTAAGTGGCTGTGTTTTTGTTGGTTGAGGGTAGACATAAAAGTATTTATCTAATACCTATACATCGAAGTGCACCTAAATTAAATTGCATTTATTCTTGTTTCGTGGTGATTGTTTAACTTTTTGATGTTTTGCTTTAAGATAAAGTAAAAAGTAAATACGACAAAAATAACACATGCTTAAAGAATTTCCTATAACAGTACACACTCCATCATAATCGTAAAAAAAATCTAATCTAAATATGTATAAGCTTTACAGCTATTATTTAAATTACACGTAAGAGCAAAATAAGACCTTCAATAATAAAAACACGAACTTTAAAATTAAAGCCAAACTGTCCACACCCTTCAAGCCTTCAAGGGATTAACCTCGTTACTTAAACTAAACACCTTGAATCTAACTGATAAGCTAACAAGAAAGCACGTAAGCAACATGTATTTTCTACCATCACTGTAAATTTTGTTACCTATTAAGCTCCTCGAAGCGGCCATAATGTTAGCCCGAGGTAACGATTAAGTCAAAGATTATGGTCTAGATGATGTAATGTAGATGTGACACTTGATGTGTGGAAATAGTGGCTGTTTCAAGAAGAAAAATCATTATTTTCGGTCGTGTGTAAGAAAATATAGTAGTAGTGTAATTGAGCCACATTTTTTTTTTGTAATAACGTAATAGCAAGTTCTAAGATACATGATAATCGAATTGTATAACTTTGATATAGTTTTATTTATTGCACTATAAACTGTGTTTATTAAGTACCTACGCACACCCACATTGCGAATATAAAAGTTTACCTACTCCGTGTTACCTTCTGCATGTAAAAGGCTCATTTCTTGTCTATTTATTATAGTTTTAACTATTTCAATACTTTTACTGACCACTTGATAGCGTAATTCACTCACAGACTAAGACATAACATCCAATCCTCAGTGAGGCACTCCCCATGCGGCATAAAACTACCCTCTGCCAAACCATTATTCCATACTTGCGCTCGCTAAAGTCACCACTCTTTTGTACATGTTATTAGGCGGCTATATCTCGGCATTTGCATATTTCGGCAGTAAAATTAATTCGAAGATTTGCCCGCATCCAGACGGGGGTGTTTTCTTGGGGCGGCGTGTTTTCGGATCTGTGAAGGCACTGGTTTAACCGATACAGATTAAATGTATTTGTTTTGGTGCAGGTTCGATTGTTTTTTTTTTTTGAGCTTAAGGCTTGGTTAAGGACGGATTAGGGGATTCGTTTTAAGAGTGGTTGCGTTGTTGGTAGTAATTATTTCTAGCAGGTTAGAAAAGGGAGCAAGTGGTAGTATTTTAATGGAGCCCTCATACATTGAATCTATTTCTTTTCTTACATAATAAGACAATTGTTTGTAAACATGGAAGATAATGGATTGCTCTTAAAAATAAGTATCAGTAGATACCTTTACGCAAGTATGTAATTAAAATAGGCCAGTTAAAATAGATACCAAACGGAAACTCTCCCAGAATATACAAACTACCAATACGACATCACAGTACCAGATATAGCATAAACCGCCATGTTAATAGCCTGTAAAGCCAAGCTAATAATCCCCACAACTAATATAAGCTATAAACACACCCTTTAAGCTAATTATGCTAAGATTCAACGGGTGAAGTTAGCGGCTGAGACGCACTTGTTATTTTTATGGCGCGGGTAAGTTTGATTTTGTGTGCCAAGAACAACTTGTAAGTGTGGGTCTTAGTTGTGGGTGAATTCGGTGTCGGGATTAGGATATGAAAAGATATTAAGTTATGGATATCTGATCATGAATATTTAATGAATTTCATTTCATTTCATTTAATGATAAAAATGATAATTTGAAAGTAACAAGTGTACCTACAATGTAAACTACAACTTCACATAAGTTGAATTTGAATTCAACTTTTGTTATGGATTATTATTATTTTTTGTGGCATAAGGAACTAATAACTATAAAATTTCTTTCCTTGGTTCGACTGTGATACGTTGAATAATTTAAAATGTTTCTGCTATTAACAAATTGCATTATCAAATCTAATCCTTACGCTTCCAAAAAAAATACAACGAACGTTTTCACAAGCAGAACTAAATCAATTTATCATTAAACATACTCCATAATTTATATAATTTTAATTTATATAAACAACATTTTAATTTATATACACAACATTCAATCTGATCCAGCCAAGAATCAATTAACTAACAATGTAACCATACATCTTCAGCCGTTCAAGGGTAATTATTGTCACAGACGGACCTCAAACATGGTCCTATGCAAACTGTGTGCGGGACACTGTAGCTTGTTTGTTGTGTTCTCGATTGTTCCAGAAAAATCTGTCTAGATCTTATAGTAGATTGATTATAATGAATACAGTGTGGCTTTAAAGTTCACCTGAACTATATACCTATA
>CAJQZM010029759.1:16531-32030 GCA_907164665.1 Colias nastes | reverse complement strand
CGTCTTGGCAACATTTTACATGAAAATGTTTTTGGTGGGATTATATTCTTTCAAGAATATGAATATGTGTATGGTTTCTTCGGTGGGTCTTTCTGGCAAAAATCATTTTTGGCAGTCTGAGCAGTTATTATTTCTAATTTTTTTAAATATAAACCCACACACATATGCACAAGCTTGCCCTTCCGATGTCACCAAGTCCACTGCTTCGACTGCATCAGCCAGTAACGGTTCAATATTGTCCGTATCAATGATTTTTCTCACATTTTCGGCCACATTTGCGGTTTGGGTTTTAATAAAACTTGAAAAATTATCAGCTAATGTAGCTGAGTCATATTCACAATTTTTTCTTTGCCCTGTGTGCCGCAAATTTGAAATTATCGCCTTTTTGATGCCGGACACAAATTGTTCGATTGTTGGGTTGTTGTTGCAACCACAAGTTGTACCTGATGCAGCCAAATAAGTTTTCTAAAACGTCTTGGTTTAAGCGACGTGTGGGAAGGTTGTTCACACCTAATTTTTGTAAAATTTTCCACAACATTTCTATGCAATTTAAAGTTTGAATCCATCCATCTTGAGATGAAGGATTTGTTTTACTCCTCACATATTTCATTGATGAAATAAATTGCCTCATCTCGCTGAACAGCTGCGAATGAGGACTTCTTGCTGAAAGGTTTGTGGAGCATTTTTCTCATCTGCGCAAGTCCTTGCTGTCCGCATTAAAAGCATAAAAGAGCTCGTCGAATTTTTTCAAAAACGTTGCAGTCGCATGGGCTTTCCCTTGAAGGTCACCTGTGAAAATAAAGTGGAGTAGCATCTAAACTATAAGTAATTATATTTTACATTGATAGTACACGACTTTAGCTTACTCATATCATAATAAGACAGGGAAATAACTTGATCCCACGGGAAACTACCTACGCGGCTGGAGTGGAGCCACGGACGGTCGTTAGTAAAATTGTACTATATAAACAGATAATACATTTTAAATAAATATATGATACTTACCAAATTGTTTGCCATCGAATTAAAATCTTTATTTTGTGAAATACGAGATGTATTAACGCGTGGATCTTGTTGTTGTTCGTAATCCGTATCATCCGTATCTGTTTTATTCAACATTTGAGATAATTCTAACTCAGCTTCTTCAAAAGTTTTGAAATGATTGCGTTTTAATGTACAGTTGTAGGTGTTCCAGTCCAGCTGTGGTAGGATTGCAGGGTTCTTACAAAGAAGCTCGCCATTTTTTTTTGGCCAGTATAATTTTCCTTGGTTCTCCCAAGAAGCGGGCACTGTTGATAATTCAACCCGGCCTTTTTTACGAGTCGAAACGATTTTGAACATGTTTCTGAAAAAAAAAAAATTCTATAACACGACACAACATTTTCTATAACTCTGCTCCAAAAGCTGTTGAGACCATGAGTTCTCCTTTATTTTCCTTCCATTTTACGATGCTCAAAGTGTTGTCCCTGTTGACAATCTCTTCATCTTCTCCTCTATTCATCCTGGTATCTTTCTTGAATTCGTACAGCGTCTTCTTTTTGGTATTAAATCTATTAGCCATCAGAGTTCCAGTTTCTTCTATTTTTCTTTTAACTAACTCTTCCATTAAAGGCAGTGAAGAAAAATACCGATCGAAGTAAAGGAAACTTCCTTCTGGGAGTGTAATGGCCAAGCGTAATACAACAGAAGCACTGACGCCAAATTTATCTGAATCAGGTAAGTTCCTAGTGGAGCCTTGATATATTTCAAAGTCTAGAACTTGTCCTTTGGAAGTAGTTACCACGAAATTCTTCAATGGTGGTGGAGGTTTGTTTTTAACGGCTACAAATCGCATCGACCTTCAAACGGTATCATTTGCTCGTCGATGGAATAGTTACCAGCATCTCTTAGCATCTGTTTCGGACGGCATCAATAACAGGTTGCACCCTCCACAACCTATTTTTGGCTTGTTCTTCAGCCTGATTCACCGCTGCAACGTCTAAACAATGCAGGTTTGGTCTGAGGAGAAAAAACCGTTCCCTAGACATTGCATTCGCAATCGGGTCATACCTGTATTTTTAACTCCAAATCATCTTCAGTCTTGGAAATTTTATACACCCAACTATGGCATGTATTCTGAAAAACATCTAAATATCCAGTAAAGAACAAGGAGGTTTCATTTGTATATCAGTATTGGCCATATAATACTGATTGGTGGTCAAAGCCATCTCTTCCATGAGCTCGACATTGCAATAGCGCTCGAAATATTCATATGGGGTAAGAATTTCTACTGGTTCACGAATGGCACCTTCTGGAAGAGTTTTACTATTAAAGGGCTTCTTCTGCCATGATGCTAGTGCACTCAGAGGCAAGTTATCTTCAGCAATGTCTTCATCGTCATCAGAAGAGGAACCTTCATAGTCGGGATTTTCTTGAATAAAGTCATTGAGCATCTCTGCAATGCATGATTTAAAAAAAAGCGAATAATCATGAGGAACTCAAAAAACTCATGAGGTAGGGTAGGGCCCACGTCGACACAATTTTGTCAGAAAAGTTCGTTAAGCCATCAAGGCCTTTGCTTGCCGCTAGTCACTGTCATCGCAAAAACATTGTCAGTGTTATTACAAAAAAGTTAAGCGCATGTTGAACACTTGTTAAAAAAAATTGTTTATTACAAAACCGTGTTTAACCCCTGATTAGTGTTAGACACTGTTTAAATTTAGACACGAGTCAACGCATGTCAAAAGTCCTATTTAACCTCAAAGTTACAGCTAAATAATTAAATCTGTGAGAGTGTGAGCTAGTAAATTATTAAAAACACCAATAGCAATGGATCTAGGTTTCTTTGATTTTATTGATGATATTGATATACAAGATTTAGATTACATGGATAATTTTCGAGACAGCCAAGTGAATCGCACACGAATAGATCCTTTTGAAACTTTTGATGATCTTAGGTTCAAAAGGAAAACTAGATTTAGCAAAGGTTATGTAAATCGAATATACGATATAATAAAAGAAGATTTTGTAAAATCTTGAGCATAAATTGTCTATTCCCCCCACTCCATATAGAGCAAATCGTCATCAATTTTGTAGAGCCCAGGCTGTTTTATTTTGAATTTAGTGTTATCTACTGAAGACACAACATCATCATATTTAATTTTAATAATTTCTCTTTTGTCTGGCCATTTCCAACCACCTTGTGTTATTTACTCATGACAACAAGTGTATAATACGGGAATGTTGAACTTAGCACTTTTCCTGGAAACAGTGAGCTTCTATTTTAAATATAACTGTAGTTCCAGGTGATAACTCAACATATTTTGAAGTGGAAGGTTTAGATAAGAGCATACTTTCTTCTTCTTGTTCATGTTGTAAAACTCCATCTATAACGACAAACTCTTAGATCACCTCTTCTATCACCTCTTCCTCCGCTATTTCAGTTTCTATTTCTTCGCTTTCCGGCGGCATTTTATCTAACAAGTTTCGTGTCGACGGTGCCAACGTAATATCAACTTCATCTTTATTTTTATTTTCCTTGTGCTGAGTCTTAAGTTTCTTCTTGTTCTTTGAACCTTGTGGACGGCCTCTTTTAGCAGAAATCTTTGATTTTGACATATTAGCTTCTTTTTTATTCCTATAGTATGCTTCGACTTCTTCGACTGAAACGCCACCAAGAATTGAAAAATCGGCCCTAAAACTTATTAATGTTTTATCTACGTAATATCTATATTTGAATTTTACAATTGATTTTGTAAAATTCGAAAATTAATTCGTGATGAATTAATATTTAAACTTATTAATGTTTTATCTACGTAATATCTATATTTGAATTTTACAATCGATTTTGTAAAATTCGAAAATTAATTCGCGATGAATTAATATTTAAACCTACGCGCTACGGTTCCTCGGTTCCCGTGAATGGGTAATCTAGGAAAACTTAAAAATCTAGGAATGGCAAGTCACTAAGAGAATAATTAGTGTACCTACTTACAAGATTTTAATTTCGGCCTTTCTTGCAGTATCAATGTTCGGATACCCTTCGCGTTGCGGTGGCCAATGGTGTAGGTTCTGGATCCCCGTCGTCGTCCCTCCGATGGAATAGCGATACTCGATGCGTGTAGTTTACGCGTTCCGAGAGACGGCTCTCAAGGATTATCCTACCGACTGCGCCAATTATGTTGACCGACCCGCGAAGGCGCAAAAAAAACGAAATTTACTTAATAATAATTTATTGTAATAAAAAAATTACATTTTAAATTATCTCTAACTTAATTAACTACGTCCCTCCGGTTCAATGTTGGAACCAAGAGTGTCCATTGTCTTCGGCGGGGCAGCGTCGCGGTGGTGGTGATTGCCGTAATACTTTCTGGAACCGCAGGTGTGCGCGATGTCCGCAATCGTTACTGGGTACAAGTCCTTACTGGGTGGCCTTATGCATCTTCTTATAATTAATGCGTGTTATATGTACTTAACAACTGCTTAACCCTAGAATACTAATATAAATTTACTACAGCTTAATACTCATGATCGCTCCCGAGGCTACTTTTTAAATAAAACTGTGTAATATATAAAAATTATATTAGTTTTCCTTATTTTTATTTATAAAGGTAACATAAATTAATAGGCAAACCTCTACCTTTGCAAAAACTAAACTAAAAATTCTTCTTTAAAATAAAATTTTTACTAAAACCTTAAAGTCATTAACATTTTTTATTATAATATAACAGTCTTTGAACAGTCTTAAAACAAAAAAAAATCTTCTACATCTTATTTTTATTTGGCATCATTATACTATTGAGTTTATAAACTTCTTAAAAATCTAAATAAAACTTATGGCAACATCACAGTTTTGTCTACAAACTAATTTGAACTCAGACTTATTTTTTGTCACAGGATCTGCAGTTTGGAGAGCGATGTTCCAAGCAGTAATTTTTATTGTTATGTTATGGTTATGTAATTATATGTTCAGGGGTTCTGGTCATCTAGTACAATATTTTCTAAGTCTTTTTCCCGTCGAAATTCGACGAAAGAAGGATCTGCCACGCTATCGTCAGAGTCATAAGGATCCATTTCCAGGTGGTCCTCAGTTTCACTGTCAGAGTTCTCATTTAGTAAAAAATCGGCTATTTGTTCGTCGTTGAGATCCATCTAAAAATAAAATAAACATTTCGAAAGTTATAACATAGCTACATGCTAAAAAAATCGCAAAACAAAAAACAGTTACCAAAAATTAAACTTACCGTAAATACTAATGATCGCCTCCCAAGCGACTGAGTGCCTTAAATTTCGTAAACAAAGCATCCGAGCCTGGCCCGCGTGCGCTGGCTACTGCGGCTCGGAGAATACCGAATTGGCGTGAAAGCACAATATGCTTCGCGGACGCGTACTTGAAATAATCGTAAAAAACTGACCGCGCGCGGCCTGTCAGGCGATGTTTAGTATTCTAGGGTTAATACATTAATCTTATAGAATCAAAATATTTAAGGAAAACATTATGAAACTCTGTGTCAAAGTTACCCCGCATAAAAATAAATAGATAATAATTGGTAAGGGTAACTTTGACACTGTCAAAGTTACCCAGTTATTGTTCAAAATACATATCTTTACATTTATGCATGAAATTTGAAAATAAGACGTAATTATATGCAAATCTTTCATGATAATGCGATAGTACAATCACAATAGATATGAACGAGCATATTGATATTGTTCGATATGTCAGACAACGGCAAAGGCAAAAACTACACCCAAGAGATACGACGAGAGGAGCAATAATAAGAAATAATTTTATTAATCAGCATTTTAATTGAAATAACTTATAATTAAGTATTACAATAAATAACTGATCTAAGATTTCTTTAACAGTTTTATTTCTAATTCCTTCTTCTCTTTCTCAAGCAATAATATATCTATTTCAATTTTATGGCGCAGCTCCTTATGAATAACATGCTGTGTGTGTGGTATTTCATTTTTATTTTATGTTCTTCCCCCAGCATTTGCAAGCTACGCTTCACAGATTAGGTATTAGTACGAATACAGATGCGACAGCTACATTTAGGCTTAGTTCCGAAACTTATGTTTTGGCGCTGCAGTCGCCATTGCCCGTCGGGTTTTTTTTTTAAACAGCTGTAGTCTGTGGCTGTAGTAGTGATGGGCAATATACAGAAAAATTGTTTTCGATATCGACGACTAGTGATGTACAAAATTTTATCGATGCACTAGTGTGCCTTACTTCAATTTTAAATTTTTTAAACATTAAAAAGGAAAAAAAAATGCAAATATAATTTCAAGATGTTTTAATTCCATCTTTTCGTTTTAACTTTTTTTATATTTGGACAGCGCCAGTTTTTGGGGACTATACATCTCTGATACATATTTATCTTCAATGCTCCCTTTGAAAATCTTGTTAATAATGTTGCACCATTTGTGCACCTGGAGCCTTATTAAAAATTTGAAAAACAAAGATTTTACAATATGTCTATGTTTCTCGCATCCCAGCCAAGTATAACTTAATTTTGTTTCCATGTGGTGACGCAAATTATGACCAACGCCTGAGGTATGACAATACATATTTAAATAATCATGAATAATCTGAGCACCATCCCTGTGCAATATATTGGATAGCACAAATTACTGTTCTTTAAAAGCTTATATTCTCTTGTATGACAGCAACAAAATTATTATTATTATTACAATAAATAACTAATCTAAGATTTCTTTAACAGTTTTATTTCTAACTAGCTTTCCACCCGCGGCTTCGCCCGCGCAGTCAAAGAAAAACCCGCATACTGCCCACCATACACTAAAGTGCAGTAACAGCAAAATCACGATTTCGAGTAAAACGCATTTAAAGTTAAGAATTGATTTTAAAAAATCAACAGAATGATAAGCAAAAAAATTTGAATGCAGAAAGGTTGTAAAGGCATAGGTTCACACGTTAAAGCAATAAAAAAAAATATATCTTAATAACTGAATTTAAACTTAAACTTAGTAAAATGCAGCAAAAAGCCCTATTACTGCGTTTGGATCAGTTATTTTGTCAAGAAACCCAACTAACATGCAGTAAGGTCAAAAAAATACTGCATTTTAGTTAGTTTTTTAAGAAAAAAGTGTTCAATTTACTAGTGCAGTAAGAAAAATAGCTAGTTCACATTTTAAAGACCGTTTATTTCTTATTATTTAATCACAATAATTCAACTCACTTATGTAAAATTTACATATCAAAAATAAAAAAAAACATCTAATTAATAAAGGACTAAACTAACTGCACTTTAGCTAGGAATAATCATATCTGTGTCATTATGCTATCCAAACTAATCTGCAGTAATGCTGTATTTTACTGCGTGTTAGTCAGTTTATAATGATAAAAGAATGTTAAGTATTCACAACTAAAATGCGACAAGCTTTGATTTTACTGCATTTTAGTTGGGAGTTCGTGACAATAAATTGTATTTTCTTAATTTGCAGTAAAAATAGCTTGTATGGCGGTAAATTTTACTGCGTATTAATTTTTTTTTTAATTTTTTTCCAGAAATATAAAACTATCTAAAGAACTGTAAAATTATATTGCTTACTGCATTTTAGTTATGAAACCTTAAAATTTAATCTGCAGTATAATTTATACTGTATTTTAGTTGGGAAATCACGCCAAATTGTTAATTTTTTTCGTTTGCAGTAAGTGAAAACTGTTAAATAAAAACCATTCTTATAGTCTTAGAAATAAGTAAGTTAATTCAATAGAAAGCTTAAGAAACCCGCTTTCAGAATCACTAATAAAACGAAAAATCACAAAAGGGCTGTTACTGCTCTTTAGTCTCTGGTGGGCAGCATAGTTCCCGTTCCCGTGGCATTTCCGGGATAAAACCTATCCTATGTCCCGGGGTAAAAAGTAGCCTATGTCCTTTCTCGGGTATCAAAATATCTCTACCAAATTTCATGCAAATTGGTTCAGTAGTTAAGGCGTGATTGAGTAACAGACAGACAGACAGAGTTACTTTCGCATTTATAATATTAGTATGGATTCCTTCTTCTCTTTCTCAAGTAATAAAATGTCTATTTCAATTTTATGGCGCAGCTCCTGATGAATAACCTGCTGTGTGTGGTATTTCATTTTTATTTTATGCTCTTCCTCCAGCATTTGCAAGCTACGCTTTTTGTAATCTGTATTACTGGCGAGAATCATTTGTTTGTGGCTGGTTCTGAAATGTGGAACGACAACGTAATATAAAGAAGCGATCTAATTTAAAATGGAAATTAGTACCTGATCCTAAATTTTTAATTATTAAATTATAAATGCGAAAGTAGGAATGTTTGTTTATTACGCCTTCAGGCCTTTGCTACTCAACGGATCGAAGATCATGAATTATTAGTTTTGCATGCTCATTCATCCAGAAAAAAAGTACTGCCACGAGGGATGGAAAATCTACATTAACATGAGCGAAGTCCCGGAAAAAGGTACTACATAATAAACAGATAGATTATTAGGATACCTACTTATTCTTGCAATGCTTAGTCATCATCATCAGAATACACTTTGATTTTATTAGTTTTCACCTTCATTTTTTGTTTATCCAGATTGTCATCATCAAGTTGTGTTTTTATTTGGACCTGTGGAAATAATAAGCACATCAAAATGCGACCAATTTATAAATATCTACATCAGAAGGTATTTATTTAATCGTACAAATGACAAGGTAGACATTATACTACCTGTACTACCAATGTTCTGGAGTTACATACATATAGGTACATGAACTCATCCCTAATAAAAGGGTAACTACAGAACCTACATGTATATTTTAAAGTTTACCTCAGTATTATGTATATCTGCCACTGTAATAATTTCATTCACAAATTCTAGTTCATTGTTGTGAATAGTCTGAAAATATAAAATAAATATAAACTAGCTTATTTGCTAGAATTAAGCTTGTAGTTATTTTGTTTCATTCATATCAACCCTTACCTCATTTAATTCTATATCATATATAGTGTTGTTTTGCTGTGCCTCATTTTCTATAATCTCTATGGGAGACTGTAAAATAAAATATATACATGGGTTTTAATTGTTCACTATGCTTTTTACTGATATAATAAATAATGTACCTATTTGTTATTTTTAAGAAACAATGAAGCACAATAAACTTACTGCATTTTGAGAAATTCCATAACTATCGAATTTGTTCGACTCATTCACAAAGTCTGTCGGGCATATTTGCATTATTATTAGATCCTCTTGGGACGGAGACGGGGGCCGAAGTCCCCCACCAGTTGATCGTACAGCCCTCTTGTGCTCCGACACGTTCTTCTTCGCTGTCAACTTAGTTCTCCTCCAGAACCCTTTTAGCTGAGCGATGTCTTGTGACCTCCCAGTTAATTCTCTTATTCTGCGTCAGTGCAATAAACAAACCTGTTGTAATAAGTAAATGAAACAAATCCCGAAATAAAAATGAAACGAGTAGCGCTGTAGGTAGGTAGCTATACAGTAGATACTTGCTTTGAATTTTTATCCATTCTGCATTTTTCTTTTTGTTCGTATTTGTATCCGTTTGCTTGTTTTCTATGATAGATGATGATTTGCGCATTATTTCCAGAAACAGGTCCTGTGAAATAGATAAAACTAACATTAAAAAACATGGTATGTTTGTCGTGGTAGTTTATTTCAAGATGGTAATAATAACTTGTTTTACCTTTTCTTCTTGGATCCACTTATCTCCACGGCTCTTTTTGTTCATTACTTCGTTCTGCATCCATATTTGTATCAAATACTTAAAGGATCGTCACGAAAATACAAATAGATGGAGATACAAATCGCAACTATAATTTGTGACAATGACAAACTGACAAGCACGTTCCATTTCTTCGAACTGTTGTTTGTTACATAATTTTCATTGTTCCAAAACTTATTTATAACAGCGTATTCAATAAAATAGTACAAAAAAAAATGAAACAAGATATTTTGTGCCCAAATTGCTTGAATATCATCTGTATAAGCGCTTACACAGAAGTTATACAAATACTTTATCCAGCTTAAAGTCAAAAGAATTGCTTTTACGCAAAATTTATTCAGCTAATCTGTGTTGGCTGGGTTGTGCTGCTTTACTCTCATTTGCTGTTTTTCATATTTTGGTTTCAAATGATTTTCTGTGAGTGCAGGATCATACATAAAATTCGTATTATTTTTGTCAACGTTATGGAAATTTTTATATGCTCCCATTTCGCTATGCCTGTAACAAAAAATGTATGACGTTATTAAAAATAATGAAAGCAAATATTAATCAGTGAAATTATTGAAATGTATGTACTTAACTAACTAACCTATTTAATTTCATAGTGACTTACATGGTGATTGTATTCTAATGTGTCCCATCAAGTGCCCCAAGAACAAGTGGAAATCGAGCTATATTATAAAAGTCTTGTTCTGTGTCAGAGTGCATGTAAATATATTTGTTATACAGTTTAGCAATAGCAAAACTGATATCACGCACAATACGACAAGCTGATGTTTGTGACACACCCACAAAGTCTGCCACTGATATCAACATTGTGCCTAAAGCATAGAACCTCAGTGTCAACAGTAATTGATGTAATGGAGAGATCCCATGATTCCTGAAATGACAACAGTAAGATTAGACGTTATTGGTATAATATAAATGCCTCCATTAAACTAACCTGGCTCCTTTTATTCGTGTGTCTGGATAAATTTCAAGAAGTAACTGTTCAACAGATTCTTTATCGAGTCAAAATCTCACTTGAAATTTGTAAGAATCCAGGGTCGCAAAAAAATCCACTCTTTCTCTATGCAGGGTGTTCCAAGAAGTATGGATATACTGAAGCCAGGAGGTAGAGGACCTAAAGGGCTATCTATCCGAATCACCCCCACGTATGTTATGCGGTTTTTCGTATTTTCGAAGTTATGACGTTTAAATTTTCAACTATTGCTGATTACGATGAGAATTTAATTTATGGTGATGTGACTTATTGCGGTAGATACTTGATTTTTTTTTGTGCGCTAAGCTGAAAGATAGGCCAATTCAGCATGGTAACATTTACTATCGTTAGATCTTTGAATGGAATAAAAAAAAGAATTGAATGCCAAGAAAGATAAAATTACCCAGTATGTTCACAACTTCAAGGGCCCGTAAAAAAATAAAATCACATAAAAAAGATTTTCGTTTGGCTTTAAAAACTTGCTCTATCTATCAGGTAGCTACCCTGCAAAATTCATTTTATTATTCTTATGGCTTCAATCGAAAAATTTAAATCTAAATGTGGAAAACTGCTACCACTGTAATTTTTCACTGTCGATTTTTGTTGTGATTGACTGTCTTGATCTTCTGTATCGCTTTTATGTTCCATTGTGATAATTTCTTGATGTGCTTGGCTGTATGTTAAGCCACGCCTTTTTACCACACAAGGCGTAAATATCCAGTGATCTGCTGGGATTGACTGTTCGTTTTTCATCAGCGTTTTAGTCTTTTTTCTTGGCCATAGTAAAACGTTATCAGTCTCCCAACAATCCGGCACAGCCGATAATAATTGCTTGCCTCTTTCGATTGTTTCCACTTTATACGGCATCTGAAATATAAGCACAATGTAGGTACTTGAATTCAAAATTGATAGTAATATAAATTGCTAAATCTAAAATAATAACAAGAGTACAATAATGATAAAATAACAACCACCAATATATACTTAGTATGTAAATTGCAAGCGCGAAAAGACATCCGTTCGGCGATCTCACATTTTTTCTGAATTAGGTGTAATAATCTCGTCACAATGAAAAATACATTTATACTTTTTTTACTTGCATAATTTCTTTGTAAAACTACTTCTAAGATCGGAATTTTAAATATCATTTGAATGTCTGAACTCACAAATTAACAACTACAATAAAGATGTATAATTTCTGGACTAAAGAAAAATCAGAATTTATGCAGAAGATATTCAGTGTGTTGTAAATTTATTCAGCTGTTATGTGGCTATTAATCAAATGTTATCCAAAGGAGAACGGTCACGCCCCATAGAAAAAAAACCCAGACCCGACAGAAACGAGACATATATCAGTTTTTTAGTTATTTTTTATATAACTAAATTATATAGTTTTTATATTCGAAATCAATGGCTAACACCCAAATATTGCCTTATGTTTTTGTTCAGGCGATACACTAAAAAAATACAAAATGCCTATTTATCTACAAAAGCTATGGGATGTATCTAGGTGACCTGGAGATGCAGCTGGATTAAATAATTTTTGAAGTTCTAGTACAACAATCAACTTAGGATTCATTAAAATTGTCATATTCGATGATTCATTGCAGATCAGAGATTTAGGTACATATCATTGGGGTTTCATGCTTTTTAACAAAAAAATAAAACTAATGTGTCGAAAAAAACTTTATTGAATTTCTATGTCCCTTAAAACATAATCCATACCCAATGCGGGGTGGTCAAAGTGATCTTGATATCTAGCCCACCCTAAATAATAGATAACACTAATGATGTGTGCGCAACTGCCCAATGTCCTTTTGCCATGGTAGTACGAGCAGTAATATTCTGTTATTGCGTTTATCCCATTTATGGTCTCATCAAACATAATATAAGTATAATACATTTTTGTCGTAACATGTCGTGACTGAATTCTGCACCTGATTAAAGTATTATTGTTTCTGCCCTCTACTGCCGCCGGATATCTATATATTTCCATATTAAATACTCCCGTGGCTTTCAAATGTTCACTACAGTACGACCGTGCTAACCTCACGTGATAGGTGCCAATTGAGAATTTAATTAAGTCTTCAATTGTTAGTTGTGGAAAATGTTCAACTTCCGGAGCATTTGCAGTCACCTGTGAAACGTCACTCTTTGTCTGTTTAGATTGTTCTCCTCCACATACACGGCCAGTCGATTGGGGCGTTGTATATTTCGATTAATTATTTCAATGAAATCTTCTGTGTACGGACTATCGTCGTACGGATCTTGAAAATAATTAATCAAAGCTGCAGCAATTCTAAAATCTTCAAATATATGCGGTACATGTTTGTTGAATACTCTGTTTCTGAAGATCTTGAAGTCGCGCTTGAATCTACCGTTTATAGTTTCGACGACCCATCGCACCATTGTAATAAGTCTTGATTTATTAGCTTGGTCGGTGCTTAATTGCGTGTCTTGTCTTCGTTTGCTTGGCGGCATAATCAAATCAAATCAAATCAAATCTGTTTATTTGCTCGTATATTATGGTCATACAAAGGTGTACATGTGAGCATCATAGCCATATGTTTCAATTAAGGAAATCGAATCCCGAAAGCCTCGGTCTAAAATAAATATGTCTCCTTGATGGAAAAAATAATGGAACGCTCCGTCTTCAATGGGTTCATCGTTATTTTCCAATATCATCTTGAAGTATGAGTAGAGGCTTGGAGTTCAAATGAAACAACCGTTCGGTTATAAGTTGTATTCAAGACTGACTTACAGACAGGTACACACAATATAACATTAAGCTACATATACTTCATATAGGTACTTCACGTACTTCACCTCCGGAGGTGAAAGAAAAAAAAATGTTTTTTCTACGTAAGAACCACTTTGTTCTGTCCTTATGTACTATATTTATCTTATTCTACGTAACATACTTTTTTGTTCTATCCTTATGTACTATATCTAATTTTCCTTTCTTTTCAATCTTAACATTTACTCCCATATCTTCTACAACTTTATAAGGTCCATCATAAACACAGTCAAGTTTACGAGAGTTTTCTTTTTTAACTAAAATTAAGTCATTTTCATTATAAGATACAGGTTACATTTTAAATCATAACAATCTTTTCTTTTTTCCTTACATTCTATTAAATTCTTTCTTGCATCTTGTAACGCAATTT
The DNA here is from genome assembly GCA_907164665.1 of Colias nastes. Classification (NCBI taxonomy): domain Eukaryota; kingdom Metazoa; phylum Arthropoda; class Insecta; order Lepidoptera; family Pieridae; genus Colias; species Colias nastes. The sequence continues at coordinate 18,174 of CAJQZM010029759.1, read as the reverse complement.
GCAATTTATATCTTTAATCTTTGAATGGAATAAAAAAGAATTGAATGCCAAGAAAGATAAAATTTTACCCAGTATGTTCACAACTTCAAGGGCCCGTAAAAAAATAAAATCACATAAAAAAGATTTTCGTTTGGCTTTTATAAACTTGCTCTATCTATCAGGTAGCTACCCTGCAAATTTCATTTTATTATTCGTATGGCTTCAATCGAAAAATTTAAATCTAAATGTGGAAAACTGCTACCACTGTAATTTTTCACTGTCGATTCTGTATCGCTTTTATATTCCATTGCGATAATTTCCTGATGTGCTCGGCTGTATGTTAAGCCACGCCTTTTTACCACACAAGGCGTACTTATCCAGTCATCTGCTGGGATTGACTGTTCGTTTTTCATCAGCGTTTTAGTCTTTTTTCTTGGCCATAGTAAAACGTTATCAGTCTCCCAACAATCCGGCACAGACGATAATAATTGCTTGCCTCTTTCGATGGTTTCCACTTTATACGGCATCTGAAATATAAGCACAATGTAGGTACTTGAATTCAAAATTGATAGTTATATAAATTGCTAAATCTAAAATAATAACAAGAGTACAATAATGATAAAATAACAACCAACAATATATACTTAGTATGTAAATTGCAAGCGCGAAAAGACATCCGTTCGGCGATCTCACATTTTTTCGGAATTAGGTGGTTGCGCACTTTCGTTACGATTTCATCGAAATTTAGGTCCTCGGGTTTTTTAGGGTAACATAAATCGATAAATAAATCCAAAGCTTCCGCACCCACGACGGCAATCAAATATTTGGTACGTGATGCAGCGTTTAGGTTATGTATGTCGAACCACGCTTCCAACTGGCTCACGTATGTACTCCACTTACAAGTTGCACTGTTAAATTCTTTAACCCATTGAGCCCCAAGCGGCCCGATCGGTCCCAGACACAATAGATTGGTCCCAGACACAATAGATCCAGGGCCCGAGTTATGTTCAAATTGGTTGTAGGAAGGTCGTTCGCCATCCTCGTCGCCAAATATGTTGCATTTATAAGATTGAATTGAGGAATCAATACGGGAATAAATAACGTACACAGGATAGAATCAAGACTGACATTTATTTTACAAATACCCACGTAACTGTGATGTGATCATTTAAATATTTTTGTAATATTATATTAGACATTTATGTTTATTATTATATACTAGCTTTCCGCCTGCGGCTTCGCCCGCGTTTTCAAAGAAAAACCCGCATAGTTCCCGTTCCCGTGGGATTTCCTGGATAAAACCTAGCCTATGTTGCTCAGTGAAGCTTTCTAATTGTGAAAGAATTTTTGAAATCGGTCCAGTAGTTTATGCGTGAAAACCATACATACATACATATAATATTAGTATATTATTCGAAGCGCGTCGAACGCGGCAACTGATACACAAAAATAATCCTTATGGCATGATTCTGTATTCACGCGCGATGACTTATAGCGTATTTCATGTATAACTTTGGTGTTTCTACACCGATTTACATGATTCTTTTTTTATTGAATAGGTAATAATGTTAACTTTTTTAATTAGGGATGAGTGAGAGTGTTGTAAACGTAAGAGTCGACAAATATAATCAGAAAGCTCCGAATTGCTAAGCTATTGAAGTTTC
>CAJQZM010029759.1:0-11531 GCA_907164665.1 Colias nastes | reverse complement strand
CAATAGTGGTATTAGAGTGTAAGCGCCACACGTGTAAATGTTTCTTAGTGGTTTCTTACCCCTAAGCTAAGTTTGATTTTAAAAATAAAAATTATTCTACTTTACTTATTATTCTAAAGTTTATACATATATTGTACAGTAGGAAAATTTCCTTTATTACTTTACAACTATTATATATACATAGACCTCGTCCTTGTTGATCGATGTCTTATGATGGGACGCAAACTCATTAGTTTCTACGCTTGCGCTCTTCATCTTTGCGTTGACGCTCTAACCATTCAGCAGTTCCAGGAACCATCGCTGGGTTAGTTGTGAAATTCGTGTGAGTCTTAAACCCTTCACCGTCACGTTGCATCTTGACATACTTTGCTCCGCCTCTTATTTTAAAAGGTGAGTTCAAAGTTCTATGATATTTTTGTATCGACTCTAACAAACATCTCTGGCTTTGATCTAGATACACCACTCTTTGTGTTGACAATACATTTAGGTCTTCGTCATACTTAAAGAAGAAGTTTGACACTAACCATCGTATAACATCACAGTTGTTGTGGTATACTATGCCTTCAGTCTCGACGTGCACATTACACATGGGACAGGTTGGAGTTTGTTCCTTCGGTTTCAGAAATATCATTGCCTTTATTTCGCGTTGATTGAGCTCCGCTTCTGAGAATACTGTAGCCAGTACTTTTCTCGGGTTTGCTTTGATGTCAGCGCGTTTATTTCCTTTGACTCTTGAGAATAGATTTAGCTTTGCTGAAGCTGTCTCTCTCGGATTTGTAGAGAATGATAAAGCTATCAGACTCTGAGTCAGGTTGTCGTCTAACTCATAGGTCGAAACGACTTTCCTCGTTCTTGAAGCTCCCAATGAAGGATGACTTTCAGGAGGATTTACTACCCATAGGCCTTGAGTTAGTGGGTCTACCCACATCTCTGGCATACTGTAGTGATCGCATATTCTGGTCAACTCTCGATCTTTTATTCTCTCCACCACCATGATGCTGAGAATGCTTTTAAGCACATCTCTACGCTCCGGCGTTTTGGAAAGATTGTTGATTGCAGTTTCACAGATTATGTCTATTTGTCTGAGTACATCAGACATGCTTATATTTTTATTTGTCGATAAAATCGTCAAATCTTTAAGCGTTTTGATGCTCGCAGCCGCTGCCACATTCAGCACCTTTTGGTATTTAGGAATTGCTTGGGTCGTTGGAATTGGCACTATAAAATCACCGTAAACGGTGCTGATAGAAACCCTTTCTTTAACGGCCATATCCTCTACCAATGATTGTAACTCAACCGACTGTACTGGAGTAGTATTTAGTCGGATGTTTACTTTCGAGTCATCGTCATATGATTCTGCCAACTCTATTAGGTCTGAGAATCCCTTTGAAGCTCGTAGCGCTTTTTGTACTCGAGTCTCTAGACTTTCGAGATACAGGCGTGGTTCTACGTCCTCCGGTTGTTCTTCATCCATCATCATGTTGAATTGACACAACGATGTCATCGAATGCGAAAAGCTGTTGCTCCTCGCTTGTCAAACTAGTACTAGTCTGACTAATTGTTGCTGTACTAAGTGATTCAGCATACATTGTTGTTGTAGAATTGTTGTTTTGCATTTTCAAAATATCTTTTTTAGCGTTCGGCGTAAGATAAATTGGGGAAGATAAATTAAAATTACTCTTAAACTTAATTATAAATTAAATTAAAGATAAATTAACCTAACCTAACCTGGTTAGGTTAGGTTAGGTTAATTTATCTTACATTAACCCTTCCACTGTGTCAGATTTTCGTCTAATGCAATATTTTGTGATAAAATATATAAATGTTGGAACCGCTGGTTAAGATGATCTGTAATAGGACGCACCTTAAAAAGCTTTGCCTCCGATCGCGTCATTGTGTGTGGGTTTCAGTCATTATTATTACAGAATTACATACATACATTTAGATACATATACATTTAGATTGCAGGAAGTAACGGTCAAAACTCATCATTGCCGCAAACCCAGGAGAAGATAGTAAGTCCTGGGCTGTATTCCAATATGAGTCTACACGTGATTTCACAATAATCCCAGTCGCTAGGACTATTGCGAAATACACGTACAGCTCATCTGGATTCGTATCCCGCCATCGCGTGATACGGCTGTTTGGCAATAGTAGTCCATGATAAATCATGGCAGTTACCTCTAATCTTACCTTAAAAATTAAAGATATAAACCAAGTACACTCAATACAAACCAAATAGCATAATATTTCATTCCCTTAAAATTAATTATATTTTATTCGAAGCACAGTTACATACGCTACGATAACATTCTGCTGACTCTTCATAGCGTATCGCATGTCGACCAGACTTCCCACAAACTGTTTATTGGATTTTTAGACACGATTTATGTAAAATATATTTTATAGGTCCGAAGTTCTTTTGTTTTAAAATTTATTATACATATTTTACTTTTGACCCCACTATTTTTTACACTTAAACGGTTAAACCTCTACTTCACTCCACAATTCAAACCGCACCATATTTTACTGCATTATATTTTTATTTTATTTGGGGGGAGGATACACTTTAAACAGCTGCTTCTTCAGGTTCAGGATAGCTCCTGCCTGACATCCGTAGTCGCATTCTTCGCATCAACTCCGAATTTACCCTGTCTCCAATCCACTTTTTATGTCTTTGTTTAATCTTCAAACATATCAGAGTGAAAATAATTAGAGCGATGATCACCAAGATCACAGAAAGCAGGATATTGTTTATTCGGACATGATTTTCACTCTCAGAGGCTCGCTCCATTGGTACCACCTGACGAGGTCTGCGCAATTATGATCTCCTTATCTTCAGTTTTGGAGTAGCTCTTCCCCATTTTGGTTTTTCGCTGCTAATAGATTTTTTATTCGCGTAATACTACTTCGCGTTTCGGCCGACAAATATGTAATTAAATTCACATTGTTCGAAACTAGTGCGACAAGGCACACTGGAATGCGGCTACTCTGCACTCTTTTCGCCCGGTGTCCGGCGACGCCCTATCATATTCTAAGAACTGGCTAGGGTCGCCATGAACTATGGGTAGAGGCTTGGAGTTAAATGAAACGCAACCGTTCGATCATAAGTTGTATTCGAGACTGCAGTACTACGAACATTACATTAGGATCTTAATGCTAGGTACACACAATATAACATAATACCTAATATAAAAAAGTACATATTACTAAGTACGTATACTTCATACATACACTTCATATACCTCATCTGGCTTGAAAAGAACGGGGACAACTTCTGTAAAAATCATGAAAAATCTGTTGGAAATACCACATCTTAAGTTTGTACAGACCACACAAGACATTTTAGAAGCTAAACGAAAAGCAAGTAAATTACGCTACGCTAAAATAAAACAAGACCAAAAGTTAAATTGTCTAAAGAAAGAGAGAAATAAGCGTGTTCTTGGCATGGATGAACAGGAAAAATAGAGAGAAAAATGGCGCAAATATTCAAGTATTATAGACGTAAAAAGAAGGAAAAAACAGTGACCAAGGACAAAACAAGAATAATAAAACAAAATATGATGATCCATATATATTTTCCAGTACGAGGTCACTCTTTTAATGATTGCGACAGAAATTTTGCAATTGTCAATAGGAAAATTATTTTGTAATCCTGTATTTTTGTGTGCAATAAAGAATTTTTCATTCATTCATTCAAAATTAGACGCGAAGACCGTGTGTTTTCACCCACCAACAATATATAGATCTAATAGTACAATCCAGCAACACGGAGTTAACGTTGAAAAAGTCAATACAGAAGACATTATAGATTTCAAGAAATGGGCTCAAATAAATTTTAAGGCTAAACCTTTATCATATAACGCCTTGTTTAGCTAAATATTCCAGAAGCGGCAGAGACGTGAAATAATTGTCAAAATAGATCCGGTGGTTATGATTTCTTGGTATTTCGCGAAAGCCTGACGACCACATTCGACGCAGCGCCCAAGTCTGGCTCTCCAGAACCAACCACATTTTCAGCTCCTGTTTCAGGTTCAAATTTATATGCGAATCCGCTCACGCCGCAAAGGACATATACTTTAAACTCCCTGTGCCGTCAGCACATTACAGCTTACTTATTAGGTCATGCATCATGTAACATTCGTAGACGTTATGGTTAAGAGCGTTCAATGCTCCGAATGAACCACTTGGCTGCATAACACCATTGACTTGTATTGGGCCCTGGGGGATAGCCACCTCAGGTAAGTTTAGCCTTATTTCCTTCCCGTCCTGCGTTATAACGCTAGAAATATGGGATATGTAGTCATTTATTGACTGCGGCAATACTTGATAGTCGGGTAAAATCTCCCTGGCGTCGGTTCTCAAATTAAGAACATTTTGTCCTGAACTACGAGCCATCTCTAGTATTTCAAGATTGAGGTGGGTAGACATAGCGTGGGTGAACATAGAGAGAGGTAGCCTTTCGTGCAAGCGAGGGTCTATGCCACGCATCTTCTCGTACGTTTCATTGACTAGTGGTATAAAGCCGGAGTAGTCAAAATTTTGACAATACACGTCCTGGGCGGGAATGAGCGAGGAATGTGGTCCGATGTCATACAACGGTTCGTCTCGCATTGGGTCTTCGACGGTGTCGGGGACGACCGTTACTTCAGGTCCAGTCTTGGCTGGTTTGGATGGTTTCCTAAAATTTGAAGACCTTGCCGTAGGCTTACGGTTCTTGACACGTGACGGATCGAAGGGAGCTGGTTCAAAAGCCCAGTCCTGTTGCATTTGGCGTTCGTTGAAGTGATTATACGCACGTTGCGCGTCGCGTGTAGCTCGGCGGTTACCGCCGGAATACAGGCTTCTGCCCCGTGGATTTCCACTTTGATTATTGTTCATCTCAATATTGAGGAATTTTATAATTGTCTTAAAAACGACCGACGAACGACGAATTTATTTGGCTGTTTGGGGTTATATCTTTTCAAAGTGTGCCTTGCTTTTGTGGAGCAAATCTACTCGTCTACACATAGGTTTCGTTATAGAGGGATGCTCTGGCAGGTCTCATTTAGTATTTTGACGATTGGTCTAATCTTGAATATCCCGTCATGATCAGGGTGCTCTCGTGGAACATTTTTTGTGTTATCATTGAAATGAATGAATCGCCTGATTTTCTCAAACTTGTTGACTGTTACTAAAGGTGTTCCTATACAACCGTGCTTATGCTTCGTAACCCTTGGAAGATGTACCAACGACATGATATACACTAGTCCAATGAATTCTTTTTAACTAAATCGTCGGTATACGCGGGATTAAGACATCTTCTCCTTTATATTTTCCCTTGATGATCTTGGCTTCGATGACGTTGTTCATTAGCTTCTTCACAGCCAGTCTCGTCCCATTGCAAAGTCGAGGCTGATTTAGGTTACGCAGCATGATGACAACTGATCCTACTTTTAATTGCAAATTATGTGGTGGTAGTCCTGGCAATTCCAATGAATTTAAAAATTCTCTGGGATAGTTTACTACGTCTTCCTGGTTTGTAGCTGTATCAACTGATTTGTAAGTAAACAACTCTCCTGGAAAGAAATCCTGAATGGTCGAATTGAGATCATCGACATCTTTGTTTTTTGCTGCCAATATTGCTCGTTCACTCAGCCAATTATGGTAACTGGATAGTAAAGTTTTTTTTCTTTATCAATTGATTGATTTTTATATGCATTAGAGTACTAATCCGCCTCCAGGCATCATGATGCTTGTATTTGTCCTTATGATGAGGGTGTTTTGCATCCCACAGTATAAAAGAAGAATGGTAATGCTCTAAAAAGAGCATTTCAGTTTCGTTGTTCCAAACGTGTTCGCGCGACTCCATAGCGCGTGCGCAGGCACTGCAAACGGCCATACGCCTTTATAGTCCGGAGTAAACTGCGGAGGAACCGTGACTCTGATCGGGGAACAGGCTTGAGCCTTGATCGCTCGTAAACCAAAAATAACCAGTCATTATATTTTTACATAATTAATAGGCGTCATTATGAAATCTTGCTTAATAAACATTCGAATAACATTTTCAGCAGTCTTACATATAGAATATACATCATAAGAGGCGTAAATAAGTCTACCTTCATCTCGCATACTAACCAATTTATGGTATTTTAACTTTTCATTTGACATGAGACATTTAACACAAGCGACACATTTTACCTGTTTACGTAAACCTCTAACAACAAAACCTGCTACGTATCCAACAATTTGTTGTGTGTATTCAGACAATTGCGAAACGTCTAAAAGCCCAGATGTACTGTCTTCATTTTCGGCGATATTTTCACTCTTGTCGTCGTCTTCATCTTTTCTTAATGATGGAATGCATTTAAGGGACGAAAAGCACATTAGAATGCTTATGTTTTCCAGTGGAATACAGTTTCCTGACGAAGCAGATTTTAGTTCCATAGGGCAAAGTAATTTCCTGTAAATACCTTTTAATTGGCGAGCATTAAAATAATCCTTATAACCGATCGTGATTCTGACAAATGCGATACGTAGTTAAATACACTGGTCATCAAAAAAACAACCCACCTGCATTTTTACCGCAAATTTCGGTTTTTTCACAAACTAAAGGAAAAAATTGTTTGTAAACTGAAATGATTAATCACACTTGTTTATTTACATAAATTAAAGTACACAAAATAGTTACAATTTTCAAAAACAGTTCATTTATTAATTACGTAACTTAGGATCACTTTAATTAACTTAACGTATTTAATAAGAGATCCCGAAAAAAGTTAGTTTAGCCAGATGTGGTATCTCTGAGTTTGCAGACTTGACCAAAGAATGAAGCTGTCAACCTCATTTTTCGTTGCTTCAACCATTCTTGGTTGGCTCCTTGACCAATAGTTTTTATTTGAATTTCATGCCTCTGACTCGCACTTTGACTTAATTCTAATAACAGTTCGTCTTTATTTTTTTGAAAAACTTCACTGTCGAGGTCTGCTGCTTTCTCCATATCCCCATAATGCTCATCTGCATGTGCAACATTTCTTTTGATTCGTTTTGCGTCTCTATTTGTGTCTGCTTTCCTTTTGTTTTTAGAAGCAATACGCTTTAAATATTTTGTAGGTATTTCGGTATTTTTTGCTAGCGCATTTACTAAATTACCAGTGTTTTATTTTGCAGCTGCTGCAAAACACCGCGCTTCGTACCACGCAGACAATAGTTGACCCGTTTTCCACCAATAAATTTCGCGATAATAGAATTAAATTGTTCAGCTATATTATTTGTGTGAGCCATTAAAAGACTTTCTGCATTCGTTATAAGAAGGCTCAAAATAGAAAAAATGCCATACCATAAACCACATTTTTTCATTTCAGGGACTAAATTGTCACCACTAATTCCTTTGCAAAAATAAGGTTTACATTTGTCGTGGTCACCGAAGACATGGCATGGACTATTTAACAAATCTTGTTTTAAATTATTAATTTTTTGCTCCACTGTCATATTTGGTAACTTTGTTCCTTAAATTTACGAAAGAAAGTATATTATTGGGACAGGGATTCGCCTGATGAATTTTAAAATTGACATGTGTTTCAAGTTCGATTGACAAATGTTTCAAGTCCGTATCGATTAATTTACTTTAATCGATGTCTTTAAGCAGATTACCTCTCTTCGAAGATAAAATTGATAGACGTCAAATGTTGCCTATTAAATTGGCTCTACTATAATTTTAGTTTAATAGAGTAGCAGTAGTAGTAAATATTAAATAAACTTCATTCATGATTAAATTTTTTTTATTTAAATTGAAAATCAAATATCGGTTAAATCATGTTGTTTGGAATAATTCCACATTTTAATTTTTCAATAAGTAAAGCGTGAATTTCATTCTTTCATCGCTCATCATTTGCCAAGTGCAACATTTTGCATCTGTGTTCCTCTTACTTATATTCTAGTTCCCTTTTAGAAGCCTCCATTTGAAGCTGAATGAGTTTTAAGCGAGCTTCACTTAATTTATCTAATTTAGACGTGACACTTGCTTTGGATGCTGCCGGTTTCAGAACGTTGCTTATTCTTGTTTTCAGATCCTTAGGATGCCACTTATTCCATTTGTTTTCTGAAAGCATTTAATAATATACTTTAATAAAGTTGGCCTTTATGTGAAATATACACGCAATGTCATTTGTGAAAAATACAAGCTTAAAGCGTGGGTCCAACAATGTGCAAACTCCGAAGGTCTTGCTGTGCTCTATTCCCTGAAATTTATCTTTCAATCCGTATTTCAAACTCCGAATTACGTCAGTCACAATTTGGTTGAAAGATGCGGAATACTCTTCTTTGTTTAAGAAATCTTCACAAATATCCTTCAAACAGTTGGTCATGACTATGACCAAACTTTCAGTGAGATACTGATCTCCGCTGACTGAAGACGTAACCTCTTCAAATGGCTGAAGTACTTTGCCTACCTCTTCCATGATATCCCAATCCTCTGAACGTATAATTGGCCATTCTCTTTCAATAAGTGCTATACAGTGTTTCATAGCCTCCTTCAGTAATACAAAGCAACGGAACATATAAAAGGTAGAGTTCCATCTCGTAGGTACTTGTTGGATTAACCGTTTTGGTTCACCACATTCTGTCATGTTTTTAAGTTGATATTTAAGAAGCATATCCGTTGCATTTGTACTACGCTTAAATGTCCCACTATTTTTTTAACATTTTCTATCAATTCTTCTAACGGTCTTAAAGACCATGAAACGATGAGATTTAGAGAGTGGGCGTAACAGCCATAACGTTTGGACTCTGTATTTTTTAATCCGAAGCACATTTAAAAAAAAGTTTGACAAACAGGCAATCGCTTTTTCACAGTGGGTCGACACTTAGAACATAGTTTTGGTTAGGCTTACATTATCAAGCAATTTTCAACTTCATTACATTGACATAGAGTTCAAATTATTTTGTACCTTTCCAAAAGCTAATCGTGAATTTAGCATTCCAACATTTAGAAAAAATAAAAAATATTTCTAATGTTGGCCTCTCCGATATCTTGTCAATGGTTATTGGTTAAGCGTAGACAACTTGATTTTGATTTGTTGTTTACAAATTCAAAATGGCGTAGTAGTTTTGTGTTTGTCTTGGCGGTTACAGTTCACGACTTCACAAAATTCTATTTACTCGGCTAATCACTGGACATTTAACTATCCCAAATACGTTGAGTTGAGCCTGCTCCTCCGTTTTGTTGATAATTCCCCCCATAGTGAATCGTATTGTGAGTAAGAACTATATTTGCGAGGTGTTGACTCTATTTTAAGTGTGGTATTATTGTGATGTCTTATTTAAATTATAAATGTGTGCTTTGCGGCATAAGGCGGATGCCAAAATCCAATGTTTCTTTATTTTGCTTTCCACTCGATCCAGACCGGTAAGTTACAGACTTCGTTATCTTAATATATATAAATCTCGTGTCACAATGTTTGTCCTCAATGGACTCCTAAACCACTTAACCGATTATAATAAAATTCGCACACCATGTGCAACTTGAGAGATAGGATAGTTTAAAGCACAAAGCGGGCGAAGCCGCGGGCGGAAAGCTAGTAATATATTATAGTTAAACTAACAGTGGACCGAATCTAAATTGGAATCATCCCACCCACGAATTTTCCAAATATTCATTCATTTATTTGCTCTATTTTTTACTATTTTAAATGGATAAACAACGTTAACCTTAAAATATTAACAAGCATCCATTCATTTCTATCTGTTATTTCAGGTGTCGGTTATGGGTTAAATTTCTTGGTATTGAGGATCTTGTACATGTGGCAATTGAAAATCTTCATGAAAGGAGATTTGTTTGTGGGTCACACTTTTCTCAAGATTCTCTTAATAGTAAAGGAAATCGTTTGAAGAAATCTGATTCCAACAATGAATTTACCACACCTTCCACTTACAGATGAAATTCTGAAAGATTTTCCTTTACATCGTATGAATAATAAACCGCAGAAACAAGTCCTAAAATCAGGTATAATATTACTCATAAGTGTAGCTAAAGAGCATGCTTAGTTAAATATTCATTTTTGTAATATTCTCTATTAATTTTTTTTCTAGGTCCGTTAATGGAGTGCACCAAAATCAACATACAAAAAAATCATCATAGTAGTATATTATCTAAAGTTGCCAACTTAAGTGATAAAGAGAATGTTGAAGGTAATTTTTATTTTGTCTATTTTTTGTCATAGCCAGGGTTATTTGTGTCTATCGAATATACTATGTGTGATGAAATCTTAATACTTGTATTTTTATATATCACACATCAAATTTTAACCTTTTTAACATGGAAAAGCAGAGAATTGAAGTAATAAAATAATGGTAGTGTCACAGTATTAACTATGTATTAAAATTTTTATCTGTTATATTTCATGACTGATCGTGGAATAGCTGATAAATTCAACTTGCAACTCCACTAATGTGCTTGATGGTTATTGTAAAAAAATATATTCTGTAAATTCTAAATAAAATGTCTCACCAAACATTACATGGAACTAAGATGATTTTCTTAGTATTTTATAAATATCTCTATGTTAAAATTTAATTTCTATAAAACACTGTCTAATATTTTTTATGCTGTATATGGTATGGTATTGCAGTTAATGCAGATTAACAAACACCCACATAAATCTATTCTCATAAACATTAGTGTTAAAAAAATAAAAGTATTTTTATGATTGATTTAGTTTTAAAATAGATGTAGGATATACAACTTGATTTAGAAAACAATCTAATTCAAGTTGTATTATTAACAATTCAACTATTGAATTTATTTTGTACATTGCAGATCATACTCCAACATCAACAGTAGTAAATGTGTCACTAACTAGTGATTTTGTTCCTCTGGCATCAAGTTCTAAACTCTAAAGCATCAGAACATTTGACTTTCAAAAGGAATACAGGTTTTGTATTATTATTTATATATCTATTACCTATGTCTTTCCTTTAGTTGCAAAGGTATATTATCTATACTAATATTATAAAGCTGAAGAGTTTGTTTGTTTGTTTGTTTGAACGCGCTAATCTCGAGAACTACTGGTCCGATTTGAAAAATTCTTTCGGTGTTAGATAGCCCATTTATCGAGGAAGGTTATAGGCTATATATCATCACGCTACGACCAACAGGGGTGGAGCCACGGGGGTGAAACCGCGCGGAGCAGCTAGTAATTTATAAATATGTTGTTCTTATAAAATATGAAAGCCATTAAGATTCCAAATATAAAATTGTTAAACCTTAAAAGATTTACAAGCATCCATTCATATTATCCTCATAAATATGAGAATTTATCATTTTTTCATACTGAAAAAAGGATTGTGTAAATATGTAGGTTTAATACAGTATTGAAATAGGTGTTGGATTTGGTGTAAGAAATTTTGTTTTGCCCACTGCTTACCCTGTATTGTCTAAAATGTAACAATTTTTATAACCTTTCTCTTGAACTGACACAAAGGTAACTTTGTAGTGTTGATACAAGTTTTAGGGTAGTAATAAAAGCTCCGATAATAAATTTAAAAATGTCCTT
>CAJQZM010029757.1:302-30279 GCA_907164665.1 Colias nastes | reverse complement strand
ATTTCGTAGTTATTGCCATATGATGACAAATTCCTTCTATTTACACATACACCCATCTTATTTTAACGCCGCCGATTTCCGATATCAATGAAGCGAGGGACCGTACTGCCAAAATAGTGGCGCGAGCGATTCGCCGCCGTGTCTGTGATTTCTAGTTCGATAATCGATGGGTGTTTGTGTAAATAGAAGGAATTTGTCATCATATGGCAATAACTACGAAATTTTAATAATTGGCCTTCGAAGGAGCATGGCCTTCCATGGTCCACCCACCTCATAATAAATACAGTTTTCTATTTAATTTATACATAAAAATTATTGACTGAAAATCAATAATCGTCCTTGTGAAAAAACATTTTTATTTTCTTCTTCTAATCTTATAATAATCACCAACTATCCGCCCGCGGCTAATAAATTATACATATACTAAAACCTTCCTTTTGAATCACTATCTAATAAGAATAATAAGAAATCGCATCAAAATCCATTGCGTAGTTTTAAAGATATAGGTAACTAGCGGTCCGCCCCGGCTTCGCCCGTGGTACATATTTCGCAATAAAAGGTAGCCTATGTCCTTTCTCGGGTATCAAAATATCTCCATACCAAATTTCATGCAAATTGGTTCAGTAGTTTAGGCGTGATTGAGTAACAGACAGACAGACAGAGTTACTTTCGCATTTATAATATTAGTAGGGATATAAGCATACGGGGACACAGGGACAGAGAAAGCAACTTTGTTTTAGGCCTTATAATAACATAATAAGAAACTTAGGTTAAAGAAAAAGATACTAGTTAAGTACCTAACTACACGAGTAAGAAATTTTCAATACGTACCAATGAAATATTCTATCGAATTTAATTTGCGTAAGTAGGTATATAATTTTATTATTGAATATGTATATGAGATAAAATAAAATGTTAATTATTCCTTATTGAAATTTTTGACAAAATTTTTATCCTTCGGTATTAGATAAGTACTTATAATGTCATAATGATAAAACAATAGCATTGATAACGGATAAATAATTTGATAACATCAATTAAAGTAGGTCTCCTAATTAAAATAATATTTTCTCACGATTTTTTTTAATAAAAATCAAAACAGTTACAATTGTTTGCTTGAACGCGCTAAAATCAGGAACCACGCGTCTGATTTGAAAAATTCTTTCAGTTTTACATAGCATTTATCGTGGAAGGCTTTGGGCCTTAGACTAATAGGAACGGACCGATGCGGCTTAATCCGCGGGGCATAGTATCTATACTAATAATATAAAGCTGAAGAGTTTGTTTGTTTGTTTTTTTGATCGCGCTAATATCAGGAACTACTGGTCCGATTTGAAAAATTATTTCGGTGTTAGATAGCCCATTTATCGAGGAAGGCTTTAGGCTATATAATATCATCTCGCTAAGACCAACAGGAGCGGAGCACTTCGGATAAAACCGCGGAGAACAGCTGCTAGTAACTTATGAATCCACAAATCCGGTGTTGCCTGCAGATACTGATAAAGTTTCAAATGTTTACATCATACTTTCATAATATTATGATTCCAATGATACCTGCTTGTTTTTAAACATTTTTGTTGTATCTATAAACTTCTGTATTTAATGGTACCAACCTATAACCACAGAACTATATCTCGATATAGTTCTGTGCCTATATAACAGATAGGTAAATGTAAAAAAAAAACATTTGAAAAGAAAGTACCTACCTACTTGACATATTATTTATTTTTATCACTATTAATAATTTATAACGCAAATTAAAACAATTTTGAAACACGCCTAAACCGTGCTAAAAATCGTCCGTCTGGCTCCAGTCAAAATCGAGTCTGAAGGTATCGCTTACATACAATGTACAAACATACAGGTGAAGCTAATAAAAGCCATTGCAATGTTAATTTTATTATCATGTTTGCTGACGTTTTAAAAATATATCTATACTATATTTCCGCCCGCGGCTTCGCCCGCGTTTTCAAAGGAAAATCCGCATAGTTCCCGTTCCCGTGGGATTTTCGGAATAGAAATTATCCAATGTGTTAATCATAGTTACTCTCTATATGTGTGCTAAATTTCATTGTAATCGGTTCAGTAGAATTTGCGTGAAAGAGTAACAAACACACACACACATCCTCACAAACTTTCGCATTTATAATATTAGTAGGATTAGTAGGATAGGATAGGATAGGATTAGTAGGATATTAGTAGGACAATATTTTTATCTATGATTATAATTTATAAAATACATAACTACCTTTCCGCCCGCGGCTTCGCCCGCTGTGTCTAAAACCTAATAAATTATATACTTACTAAAACCTTCCTCTTGAATAACTCCATCTATTAAAAAAAACCGCATCAATATCCGTTGCGTAGTTTTAAAGATTTAAGCATACAAATTACAGAGGGACATAGGGACAGAGAAAGCGACTTTGTTTTATACTACCTATGTAGTGATAATTAATTACCACATGAGTTGCTAGTTGCTAGACACAAAACTCGAGAACGGCTCGACCAATACGAATATTTTTATGGGAGAAAAGAAAAAAACAAACACATGAGAAAATAACTTTTTTCCCCATACAAACCGCTCTATTTACAGCTGTTAATTTAACTGACACTATAATACCACAGTATTACAATATTATTTCCTACAGTAAGGTAACGCCTTTGATGTCGCGCGATGCCGCCGCCAGCCTGCCACACGAAAATATGCATGTCCTCATTTTCCAAATAAACGCTACTGAAAATCTTACAAAAGGGCATGAATCATATAATTTGAATAAAATATTTAATCATAATATCGATAGCACAGATAAAAAATTATTATCCTATCATAATATTAGGTACGAAGATAATGTTTAATATTTCCAACTTATCTCCTATTACCAAGGTATATTTGAACAGATAGATAAAACCAATAAACCGACACGTGCTGTTTTGACCAATAAATAGCTTTTATATTTAACTAGCTGTGCCCCGCGGTTTTACCCGCATTGCTCCGCTCTTATTGGTCTACGTTTACCTTACCTTATGGCCTTCCTCGATAAATGGGCTACTATTTATCACCGAAAGAATTTCTCAAATCGGATCAGTAGGCATTAGTTCGTGAGATGAGCGCGTTCAAACAAACAAACTCTTCAGCTTTATAATATTATTATTATGAATGAATGAATGAATGAAAAATTCTTTATTGCACACAAAAATACAAGATTACAAAATAAGAGTGATACAAGTTATAATATGTACAGAGGGCGGTCTTATCGCTGTAAGCGATTTCTGCCAGACAACCCAAAAACATAAGGATTACATATTTTATGGTGGTGGTGCATTACATTTAGGTTACATATTATGCTTTAAAATTGAATAAAATGAATAATAAATAAATATAAATAATTATGTCATAGATAATAAAATTATTATATATATATATTTAGAAACTAGCTGTGCCCGCGACTTCGTCCGCGTGGAATAGTGACTGCATAGTAGTTACTAATTAACTAACACACAATTATTGAGTAAACACGTCTTGAAAGTTTGAAACACGTACTACCATAAACAACTAAATAATAAGTACTTACAGATTATTTTACAGTTAAGAAATAAAATAAATAATAACACAAAATAACTGTTAGTAAAATTTATTACTAAACTGAGCTAAAAAAACTTAGGTACAAAAGAGTTCAAAATTTTCCAGGGTATGGCTATCCTCCCGCTCCCATATCCTTCTACTTTCACAGACTTTCAACTTTTCCCTTTCACCCCTAGTAAATGGCAGAACCGATTTTGATGTAAACCATGTCTAATTGTACCTATATGTACACGTCATATCCTTTCGTTTGGTGCTCCATTTGGATTATTTATCCCCACTATATCACCCCTAAGGTGCCCTTTATGTAATAAACAGATGAACCGATTTTGATAAAACATGACTAATTGTAATTCAGACGTCAATTGATATGCCGCTTGAGTATATTATTTGACCACATTCGATTATTCATTCCCACTTTTACCGCTATAATCCAATAAATGGATGAACCGATTTTGATTAAATACCTAGATGCCTCATTATACTTCTCACGTCATGTCATGCCCTTTCATTTGATATGCCACTGTCAAATATACCCAATTTGACAAAATTCATTTTTTTATTCCCACTTTTATACCTGTAGCGACGACAAGCCAATTTATGAGTTATCGAATTTCAAGTGTAGCGCTAAGAAAGTTCACACGGTAACTCATATATAAACAGTTCGTGCGCTATGCACAGACAGTCACGGGCTTGTCGGGACGCGGGTTGGTCGCATTAGGTCGAATATTAATTACATACGGATAAATATATGTAGTTAACGAAATATAACCTTTGCGTAGTTATTTCATCTTTTATTACACCCGCACATAACAAGCCCCTACATTGGTGACTCCAACATTGGTGACTCCCGACGATTAGTGAACATAATAGTGAATTGCATAGATATCGTTTGTTTACAATTAAAAATGAATCCGGCAGTTCCAGTTTCGTCGGTACCGTTGAACCTCGAGCAGTTAGCACAACTAAAGCAGCGGATAAACCAGCTGGAATGTGCAGGCTCGAGAGGAAAATCGTTTAGCGGTCGAAGGTATGGAAATAGCACGCATCGTTCCGCATCCCAAAGTCGCAATCGTGCAGGAAGCTCAAAACAGAGAAAACAAAATTGGTTATGTTTTTTCATTACTGCTTTAAGCATAACGCCAGCAAGTACATTCAACCTTGTGCGTGGCAGAAGCAGCAGGAGAGCCGACTAAAAAATGTTTTAATTTTACCAGTGTCGAAAAATAACCGATCCGCGAGTGAGTGTACTGTGTAGTGATTATAAACCTTACGCGGCAAACGGTAGTGTAATTAAGACATTTGGTACTAAGTTAATGACTTTAGATCTTAGTTTACGGCGACCGTATAAATGGTCATTAATTATTATCGCCGAGGTAACTCAACCTATGTTTTTGTTTATAAAGTGCAGATTTTTTTAGCACCCTAGGGCCGATGCATCGCTCGCACTTATGACGGACGCATCGGATACTCATGTAGGTTATTTTTCTAAGAATTTATCTAAGACTGAACGCAAGTATAGTACGTATGATAGGGAGTTATTAGCAATTTACTTAGCTATTCGTCATTTTCGGAATATGGTCGAAGGACGACAGTTAACGGTGTACACGGATCACAAACCGTTAATTTATGCATTTTCTAAAGTAAATAGCGAGAAAGAGTTACCCAGACGTACACGACACTTGATATTCATTAGTGAGTTCACAACGGATTTGAGACACGTAAGTGGGCAAGATAATGTCGTTGCAGATTCGTTATCACGAGTCGCAACAATAAGTTGTCCCACAGTAATAGATTACGCGGAACTTGCTAAGGATCAACAACAGGATTCTTATATGTTGCAATTATCTAATTCGAAAGACGCTAATAATAGGTTAAAGAAAATAATGTTACCGGAAAGTGGTACATTTATTTATTGTAATTTAGATAATGATAAAATTAGACCCTATTTGACTGATAAATTTCGACGTATTGCTTTTGATAGTGTACATAATTTATGTCATCCCGGAATAAGGACTACACGCAAATTGATTCAAAATCGTTTTTATTGGCCAAATATGAATCGTCACGTTGGCCAATGGGCTAAAACATGCATTGAATGTCAACGATCGAAGGTTAATCGACATACAATGTCAGGTTTAGGATCGTTTCCGCAGTGCGATAGGTTTGAACATATTCATGTTGATTTAATTGGACCTTTACCCACTTCACCCGAAGGTTTTAGGTATTGCCTAACCATAGTTGATAGGGGGACGCGATGGCCAGAATGTTTTCCTACGAAAGATATAACTGCTGAAACGATTTCGCGTGTAATATATGAAGGATGGATCTCTCGTTTTGGTTGTCCGAAAAAGCTAACAAGCGATCAAGGACGCCAATTCGAAAGTCAATTATTTGCTACACTAATGAAGTTATTAGGTATTAATAAGTTGCGTACGACACCTTACCACCCACAGAGTAACGGGGCGGTAGAGCGTTGGCATAGGTCGCTTAAAGCGGCATTAACGGCTCGTTTATGCAATATATCATCATCTTGGGTTACGGAATTACCAACTGTGTTGCTAGGACTTAGAACAGCAGTAAGAAGTGATACCGGCATAAGCGCAGCAGAAATAACGTACGGAACAACTTTACGATTACCAGGTGATTATTACGATAAAAAATCGAGTTTAGAAATAGATAGCAGTCTTGAGTATGTAAGTAAATTACGAGACTCTATTAGGAAATATCAGTCAGTAGCTATTAGGCAGAATGAAAGACGGAACATATTTATTCACCCCGATTTAGAAAAGTGCGACTATGTTTTTGTAAGAAACGACGCAGTACGTAAGCCTTTACAACCAACATACGACGGTCCTTATCGTGTGTTGAGTCGAGAGGAAAAGGTATTTTACATTCAAATGACTGGCAGGAAAGTTAGAATATCTGTAGACCGTCTAAAACCTGCATATTATTTGAATGATGATAGTGATACGACATCTGGGGCAGATACTGAGGTTCCATTACAAATTCCAAGTAGCGAATTGCCTAATACACATACCACGCGTAGTGGAAGAGCTATACGATTACCAGTACGATTTAGGTAATAGTATTGTATTTGTAATTGTTTCAACTATTTTAAATTTATTAGAATTACGATGATTATAAGTATTCATAAGACTTCATAGAAATGTATAATAAATACTTAGTAATCAACACATCGTATTTAATAAATAATAGCACTTATGAAATTTGAAACGAGTTCATTATTCAATGTTTAACGTTTTAAGTACCTATGGTATTTCATATTTATGTTTGTGTTAAGTTTTTATTGAAATGTTTACTGCTTAGAAATTTAAGTACTTTTGATTTATGGCTTATGAGTGTATTGTAATAGCCTTTGTAATATTAAACTATACAAGTGTTAAGAACGTATTGAGATTTGAAATGTTGATGTTACTAAGTGTTAGATGACGTGTAACAATTATCGCACGCCACTTAGAAGACCCAACCGATTTTTTGTAATAACATAAATAGTTTAACTTAATTAGGTGTTAACTGTTAACCACTTGTATACGTGATGATTGATTTATATTGTGAACATTTTTTATACTTTATATTGTAAACATTTTGTAACCTTATATAGCGACACTTTTTATATACACCCATCTGTTTATTGTTTAGTTTAATTGTAAGTTTTTTTACTTGTATACCCTTTTTATTTTTAAGGGGGGAATGATGTAGCGACGACAAGCCAATTTATGAGTTATCGAATTTCAAGTGTAGCGCTAAGAAAGTTCACACGGTAACTCATATATAAACAGTTCGTGCGCTATGCACAGACAGTCACGGGCTTGTCGGGACGCGGGTTGGTCGCATTAGGTCGAATATTAATTACATACGGATAAATATATGTAGTTAACGAAATATAACCTTTGCGTAGTTATTTCATCTTTTATTACACCCGCACATAACAAGCCCCTACATTGGTGACTCCAACATACCTATATCCAATAAATGGATGAACCAATTTTGATAAAATATGTCTTATTGTACTTTACACGTCATGTCTTTCATTAGATACGTCACTTGAGTATATTTGATAAAATTCATTTATTTATTCCTACTTTTACCCCTATATAAAATAAATGGATGAACCGATTTTGATAAAATTTGACTAATTGTTTCTGACAGGTCGTCTATTTTCATTTGATACCTATATCACTTGGGTATAACTGACAACATTCATTTTTTCCATTCCCACTTTTACCCCTATCTATACTTATAATAAATCTGTAGAGAGGCCAATTCTGTACATGAAATATATTTAAAAAAAAACTATGAAGGGGTGATAAGGGATCGCTACTGATGCCAAAAATGCAATCAGTAAAATTTTTGTCTGTCTGTCTGTCTGTCTGTCTGTCTGTCTGTCTGTATATTCGTTATAGAAACAAAAACTACACGACGGATTTTAACGAAATTTGGCACAATTATTCTTCATACTCCTGGGCAGGTTATAATAAAAGAATCATGTAAATCGGTGTAGAAACACCAAAGTTATACATGAAATACGCTATAAGTCATCGCGCGTGAATTACATGCCATAAGGATTATTTTTGTGTATCAGTTGCCGCGTTCGACGCGCTTCGCGGCGGGAGCTATAAAAAGGCGGCGGGTCCGCACCCGTTTCGCGTTGTCACGGCATCACGTGTGAACGGCTGAACCGATTTCGATAATTCTTTTCTATTATATTCCTTGAAGTACGAGGATGGTTCTTATGTAGAGAAAACGTAAATATGTACCACGGGCGAAGCCGGGGCGGACCGCTAGTATATAATAAATGGATGAACCGATTTTGATACACTATACCTAAGAACAACTAATGTAACAAAAAAAAAACGCATCTAATTCGTTTTACCCGTTAGCGAGCTACGGTTGCACAGACGGACACGCAAACACACATAGCGGACGTAACACCCCTCTTTTTGCGTTGGGGGTTAAAAATATAATACCTACGACATAATTTAAAAGACATTTTATGTAGAAAATTTACCTAGAAGTAACCATAATGCTATTTGTGCAGGTTTTAGACTTATGAGCAAAAATCGAAATAAAGGTCCTTTGATCCCCCTACTACCCCCTCCGCTAACCCCCCCCCCCCCCACGGTACTTTCAATATGATCATCTGGACATGTCAAGGAATAACTTTAGCGTATAATTTACGTAATAAAGTTATTCATGTAAGTTATTCATATATGTATAGAATGCCTTAGCAAATGTTCGCCGTGATTACTTAAATGGTCATAACTTTTTTATTTATGAACCGATTGACATGAAATAAACACTAAATGTTAAGTGAAGCTTACCACAATATATTAGTGAAAACCGCATCTAAATCGGATAAGCCGTTTCTGAGATTAGCGTGCACGAACATACAGACAAACAGACAAACAGACAAACCGACAAACAGACAAAAAATTTTTTAACTACAGTTTTGGGTTCAGGATCGATTTAATAATAACACCTGCTAAGTTTTTTTTTTATATTTTCATTGTACAGACATCACTTTTCTACGATTTTATTATATGTATTGATGATGATGATGATGATGATGATGATGATTGATGTGGAAATTTGGACTTTGCTTTGCAGTGTTCGTTTTATGGATTTTTAGAAATTCATTTCTTAAACAGTTAAATTGATAAATTGCAAAAGTGGGCATAGCGACTCATGATTAACAAAATTAGCATTAATTGAAATATTTACAAGAAACACATGTCATTTTACGTCACATTGATAAAGATAGTCTTATCAATGAAGTAAGTAGACCAGTTGAATACAATATATTTAGACACGCTAATTATAAGATAGGTTATATTTTGTTATTTTATTCTACTTGTTTCAACCAACTCCATTGATTATCGTAATATCTTCCTCAAATACGTAAGTTCAACCTCAATAATAGTGTAAATCTATACCAATATTATAAAGCTGAAGAGTTTGTTTGTTTGTTTAACGCGCTAATCTCAGGAATTACTGGTCCGATTTGAAAAATTCTTTCGGTGTTAGATAGCCCATTTATAGGGGAAGGCTATAGGCTATAAATCATCACGTTAAGACCAACAGGAGCGCAGCAATGCGGGTGAAACCGCGGAGCACAGCGAATAGTTAATAATATGTAGTTTAGAGAAGTAACAAAATTTTTATTATAAAAAATACTTCTATAGAAAGACGATAAAAACAAAAGCTGCTCGTCAGATTTGGATAGAACCTCAGAAACGAAACGTAAAACCTACCCAAATTTATTTTTATAGTGTGTGTCTGTATATTTGTTAGTCTTTGTTACAAAAATACCGATTTATGTATCTATTATTATTTAGAGAGCGAATTTTCTCGTTCGTTTATTTATTTTCTTACATTTTTTCTGTTTCAGTAGGTAGGTATGTGGTAAATAATGAAAAATTTTAATTGTTTATATTTTGTTTCAGAACAAAATGGCGGGTTTTCGTTTATAGTACAACGTATTTTAACAAAAAATTAAGAAAAAATGGACACAAAGATGGAAGACACAGCTACAGAGATGAGGAAAAGGAGTTCGGTATGACTGAATTATTATATTATTTAAATATTAATACTTAGAATTACTGAATGATTAATTTTGATAGGATTTAAGATAAGTAACTAAGTAGGTAATAATTTTGTAAAGAAATTAATTGCAGACTCATCTACGAAATGGACAAACTGAAATATTATTCAAAACGAAAAATTTCATACATGTAAGCTTTTACAAAAAAATACTAATAGCCATTTTTATATCGCTTCTACTGAGCCAAAAACTGATAACTAAACTGATTGGCCAAAAACTGGATAGTTAAAACTACATAAAATAATCTACTCAAAGATGTGATAGTAAAATATATATATATTAAACTAGCTTACCGCCCGCGGCTTCGCCCGCTTTGTCTAAAACCCAATAAATTATATACTAAAACAAGACTAAAACCTTCCTCTTGAATCACTCTATCTATTAAAAAAACCGCATCCAAATCCGTTGCGTAGTTTTAAAGATTTAAGCATACAAAGGGACATAGTGTGGGACATAGGGACAGAGAAAGCGACTTTGTTTTATACTATGTAGTGATGATAAATATTAAACGCAGACAAAGTCATACTATCAAACTAGTAGGTACATAACAAATTGTTTTCATATCTCACCTCACTCATAATGTAACAAACGTGCATACAAACAAAGCAATGACACGTACAAATGTCATTATTTATAAACTAACATACATTACATTGTTCTACTAGATTATGTAGGTACCTAGGTACAATGATCTAGTAATTCTATGATAAAAAATATACCGGCCGAATTGATAACCTCCTCCTTTTTTTTGAAGTCGGTTAAAAATCATATAAGATTGATAAGTATGCAAAATAAAATAAAAATGGCGCCAAGAATAATCCGCCATTTGCAATTTTTGAAATATTATTTTTTACATGGTTCGAATTTAATCGAGTAGGTATTTAAGTAATATTATTTACAAGATATAATATTATAATTGAATAAATATCAAACATTAGATTTTTGTTTATTTGTTTGTTACAATTTCACATACTTAGGTTCTTAGTAATTACTCGACCGATTTTATAAATTGTTAATGTTTATAGAATTATAACTATAAATAGCTATTATATAGTATATGTATAATAGATTTTATCATATTGTTCGAATATAGTTACTAAATTGTGGTTGAATAATATATCTTACTAGCTGTTCCCCGCGGTTTCACCCGCATTGTTCCGCTCCTGTAACCTGTTGGTCTTAGCGTGATGAAATATAGCCTATAGCCTTCCTCGATAAATGGGCTATCTAACACCGAAAGAATTTTTCAAATCGGACCAGTAGTTCCCGAGATTAGCGCGTTCAAACAAACAAACTCTTCAGCTTTATAATATTAGTATAGATTACGCGTGCTAAGGCTACTTAGTTAAAATGCAGAAAATTAGTAATTACAGACATGTCTGTAAGGTAATCTCTTCATTACTAAGACCTAACTTCTTATTTCTTAATGACTGCTAATCAGTATTAATGAAGTACTTAATTAAATAGTTATTTAGTTACTTAATTAGTTTCTTTCTTAATACGCTTAAATTAGCTTCATCTGTATGTTTGTCACCGATTTCTTTATTGATTTGGACCCACTTAAACGGACAGATTTAATTCAAACTTTGTAGATGCATAAAATAATTAAAATTTATTATTTTTAAGTTAAAAGGTGTATACTTAACTACTATATTTGTAAGTAGTTACATCTTTGTCACTTTGTGTGTTTTAAGTTTTTATCAAAATAGTAGATTTTAAAAGGTGATTAAATAATTTAAATTTTTACCTTGTATCTCGCAACAGGGGGTTTTAATTTAATCTTTATATCATTAACATTTTATTATTCTTAGCATTTCGACAAATCTTATCTGATAAATACCAAACACTGAATATTATCATTAATTATTTAAGAATAAGATCTTTATTTTACCAAATTAAAAACGTGATTTGTAACCCACGAATTTTTTCCAAAACCGTTAACTTTCCCATGACTTAACCTATAATTAAATTATTATTCTCCATACATGGTGTAGAAAGTATGTTAAAAAAATGGACAGTTGAAATGACTCATACAATTTCTATTGATATCCTTATAAAATGAACTAGCTTGATCCCGCGGCTTAACCCGCATGGTAACCGGAAAAATAGTCTATGTGCTTTTCTAGACTATGATTTATCTCCGTACAAAATTTCATACATTTGCTCAGCAGTTTTTGCGTGAAAACTAAATAAACATCACATTCTTACAAACTTTCGCGTTTAGGGTGCTTTTCCACTAGAGATGTGCGAAGATGCGTAGCGAGGGATGTTTTTAAAGAACACTGGTGGATAAGCACCCTTATAATACCTACCGGCTGTGCCGCGCTGTTTCACCAGCGCAGCGGTTGAACCCGCGTGCAAAATCAAGGTATTTCTAATATTTCTATAGCTCATGTGTTATTCTGATATATAACCTATATTCCTGTAAAGTATCATCCATATCCGACCAGTAGTTTTTACGTGAAAGAGTAACAAACATCCATCTACCCATACTAACAAACTCTCGCGTTTAAAATATTAGTTGTAGGCATGTAGTAGGTAGTTATGTTTATTAAGCTATTGCATAGCTTTTAAGCTATTGCATAGCTTTTAAGCTATTGCATAGCTTTTAACTTTTAAGCTATTGCATAGCTTTTAAGCTATTGCATAGCTTTTAAGCTATTGCATAGCTTTTAAGCTATTGCATAGCTTTTAAGCTATTGCATAGCTTCTATCGCGGGCCTTGAGCGCGGGGACCGAATCCAGAAATTGCGTAACGAAAAACCTCACGCTCCCCACTCCGACGGGCTCGGAGGTGTGGCTTGAAGGCATAGCATGCAATAGCTTTACCGCGGCAGTCCCCAAGTGCCACACGTCTTTTTAAATTTTAAAACATTCATTTTAATCACCATACAAAAATCCTATTATTTGACAGAATCATATTATTATGTATGTTTGTTTATTTATTTAAAAGAAATGTCAATACCATACACAATTGTATTGTTTATACAAATGGTTTATAAAACAATTGTAATTGCTGAAGTAACAACATGAAGCCAATTAAAATCGATAAATTTTATAGCCGTTGTAAACTATCGTTCAATTTCATGGAAATTATTGATTCCAATTTATAAGTTAACTCGTGTGGTACATGGATAAATTTTTTTGGTATAAACTACATATAAGGTAATCTAGACTATAATCTATCTCAGTACGAAATTTCATCTATACTAATTATTTTAATATTATAAAGCTGAAGAGTTTGTTTGTTTGAACGCATCTCATGATAACCGGACCAGAAGGTCCGATTTGAAAAATTATTTCGCTGTTAGATAGCCCGGTTATCAAGGAAGGCTATAATATTATATCATCACGCTAATACCAACAGGAGCGGAGCACTGGGGAAAAACCGCGGGGCACAGCACAATTTATCTTAGAATAGAATAATATATTATAATATTATGTATTCTAAACTGAGTTTTTCTGAGCAAGAGTAACAAAATTCCATCCCTAGTCTAATATTATTTTTTTTAATTACAGAAAACTGAAAATGTAGCAGTGGAATTGACAGATGTACAGAAGAAAAACGGAGAAATAAATGGACAGGTAAATCATTATTATATTTGTTATAAGTTTTGCCGGTTCGTCGAAATTCGACCGTTTAACTTTAACGGTGCATTTACATCAAACGAGCGAATGTTCATTCTAAACCCACTATGTCAAATTAATTCAGTTTAAACAGGCGTAGAGCATTCTTTCGTTGTTCTTAGTGCGTTTGAAAAGATTATAATATGCAATGTTCTAATACTGAACAACACTGAATAAGTTTTCGTTTACACTAAAAGATCACGAAAGAATGCTCTAGCTCTAACTCTATGTGCGTTTGATCTTAATGCACCGTAACACTGCAAAGTGCAAGGTCAAATATTATAGTAATATAATCTTTAATAATTATTTAACTACCTATCTAGTACGTATAGTAAGTCAGTTGTAGATTTAATGTATTAGTTGCTTGTTTATTAGTTATTAATTATTATTTAATTGTCTCATTAGTTAATTTGAAGGCATTTGTAACGTACTTCATGGTCTCTCATCACAATGGGCAGCGTTGGACGAGTAAAGGCAATCACGATAGTGAAGAGGGCCTAAATGTCTAATCGACCGTCATTGTAGATGATTTTATAATCGCCGTAATGGCAGCAAACATCGACAATCATTTGTTGGGCCAACGCTGCCCATTGTGAAGAGTGCCGATGAGAGGCGCTAGAGTAAGTTTAAATTCGACAACCAATCCCAGTATAAACAAACTCGCGTCGAATTTATTCGCGTTTTAAATAAAGTCAGTTACAGAGTGAACGAACGACTAAAAATTTAAAAAGATCATTCATTCATTCATTTGTTCCTTTATAGATAGTCCACGAGTTTCTGGAGTACAATCCAAGTGGATGGTTTGAAGTGACCCTCGACAGAATGGGCAGTTCCACGGATGACTTTATGAAGAAAAATAGTTCTGCTGTGCGGACTGTCTCGTTGTTTATTTTAAACGGACTGGTTTTGGGATTCTTCTTCGGTTGTTTATATTATTGGTTGAATATAAGTGAGTAGATTGAGTTTTTGTAAGTTTTTGTAGGTATATGTTAATTTAATGTATTTTTCTAGTAGTAAATAATTATGTAGTTACCAGGACAAACAAAATTATTTTAATTCATACTTAAAATACTTGGTATAAATCGTTTTTGATAAAAAGCGTAAAGAATTTCACTCGAATAATACACCTCGATTAATATTATAATAAATAATTATGAACGATTGTACTGAACATAGTCTCTGTTATATTTTTAAATCTTATCTTCATCACTGAAATAAAAGCGTGTATTCACATGTGTAATTTCTTATTTAAGTTATAATATAATTCGTTCACTCACTCACTCACTTACTAACTAACTCACTCACTCATTACAGGCAAAGAGCCGCTAGAACTGTGCTACGGTTTCGGCAGTCTCATAGCGTTCCTGAGCATCATATATTTCTTCATAATCTACTTCATGGTGGTGAAGCGGTTCTTTGGGGAGTGGTTTGAGAGATCGGTTTGGGACCCCACTGAGCGCGTGCTAACGGAGTTTTGGAAGCATGTGTGAGTTGGAAGTTTATTAAGAGATTTAATAAAAAATGTGAAAAAAATGAGCAAGATTTAAAAAGCTGTAGCGTTATCATTTTTGAAGTGAAACTTCTTTAGGCGCGTTTAGAGTAAAATTTCAAGTTCGCGGCATGGCAATTACGTCACGTTATGGAGTAAGGCGACGACTTTGAAATCTTTGAATTTTGCCAAAGAAGTTTCACTTCTTTGTGAAAAAAGTAAGCTAATAAAACAGATATATAATACTAAAGTAAACTTTACTATCATTTAATGGTTACAAAATTTTACCAAGATACGATTGTGTTGAGTTTCTCTGCAAGATTTATTGTTTGTTGCCATATTTACATGGAATCTTTTCCTATGTATGAATTATAAAATTTTAAGGAAACATTTTATACAATTTTTTTTTAATAATTCAACTTCTTAATATTTCCAGGTGGTTCCGTTTGCTTGTCTTCGTGGTTGTCATCGGAGCGATTGCCGTGTTCCTTTACTTCGACACTAGAGACTCACCGGAAAGACTTATATCGTTGTTGGGTCTTGCTTTCTTGCTTCTTATGGGTACGCACTATGTATAATAATAATTAATGTATAAAATAATTAAGTATTGATCCAAGTTACTTTTTATGCGTAAAAGAAATTTTTTGGGTAAATCATTATAATATACGATTTTATTTATGTAAAGCTCTTATAAAAGTAATGCCGAAATTCATCAGTTGATAAACCATGTAAGATTGCAATATGAAGTCTACTTTAAATTTAAAATATAAAATATGTCCTTAATAATTTTTAATACGTACATACCTACATACCTATATCACTGCCAAATTCTTGTCTGTACCATTAGAAATTTATTTTACGACATTAAAGTAATTTTAAACAGAAGTTACTCCAACTTATCACTGTCGTGAAATATTCTAGCGTGGGTCATTACTAGTGATCAAATGTAATATCTAATCCTAGAACACCTTTAATTACGTATCTATCAATTAATATACTAATTAATCTTAATATATATAAATCTCGTGTCACAATGTTTGTCCTCAATGGACTCCTAAACCACTTAACCGATTATAATAAAATTCGCACACCATGTGCAGTTCGATCCAACTTGAGAGATAGGATAGTTTAAACATGTAGGTACCACGGGCGAAGCCGGGGCGGACCGCTAGTATATTATATAAATCTTTCTTCCAGGTTTCCTGTTCTCAGCGCATCCAGGACGAATTAACTACCGCAGTGTGATTGTCGGTCTGTTAATACAGTTTGTATTTGGAGTCTTATTCATTAGATGGGATACGGGCAGAGCCGCGTTACAATGTTTCTCTGATAAGGTAATGTATAAAATAATTAAGTATTAACTTGCATCAAAGTTACTTGCTAATGCGTAAGAATAGCTACGGGTCAATCATTATAGATTATATGCAGGTGATATTTTAGCATCCTTTAGTAATAGTAATACCGAAATTAGTACGTAATGTAGACATTTATAATTCACAATATGTATTACAATAATAATTTTTAATAATGTTTTTAGCATACCATTCTTTCATTGAACGGGAAATATAGATAAATTTTAGCTAGCTAGTAATGTTCCTTAGGCTCTTATTGAGCTTTTTAGAGCAAAGTACACGTGGAAATAAAATCGTTTGTTTTTATTTCGTTCAATCATTCACTCAATCAATGAAATGAAATCCATGAGGAAATCTTGATCGATTTTATAAAGTGTATCTAAAATCTTATTATAATATATAAAACTCAAAGTTGACTGATATAGTGATCTATCAACGCACAGCCCAAACCACTGGACGTATCGGGCTGAAATTTAGCATGCAGGTAGATGTTAGGACGTAGGCATCCGCTAAGAAAGGATTTCCCGAAATTCTTGCGGGAACGGGGAAAAACGGGGATGCACGTACAAAGTCGTGGGCGGAAGCTAGTGTAATATATTTCTTGAATTGCACCATACATATTGTACTGTATTTAATCTATAATATAAAAATGAATCGCAAAATGTGTTGGTAAGCGCATATTACTCGAGAACGGCTGAACCAATTTCGTTGATACTTTTTTATACATTCCTTTAAGTGCGAGGTTGGTTATCTTATGGAGAGAAAGCATAAACATGTACCACGGACGAAGCCGGGGCGGACTGCTAGTTATGAATATATTTGATTCCAGGTGGCTACATTCTTATCGTATGGTGTAGATGGCGCTGCATTCGTGTTTGGAGACTTACTTGTTAGAACTGAACAAGTCTTCGCTTTTAGTGTAAGTGTTATTTCTACTTTAATCTATACTATCTATCTATACTTCTATACTAATATTATAAAAAGGAAAAGTTTGTAATTATGTATGTATGTATGTATGTATGGTTTTCACGCATAAACCTCTCAACCGATTTTGATGAAATTTGCACAGACAATCTTAAGACCCTGAGAAAGAACATAGGCTACCTTTTATTGCGAAATATGTACCACGGGCGAAGCCGGGGCGGACCGCTAGTTCTTAATAAAAAAAGCTGAAGAGGTTCTTCTTCGCTTTGTTTATGGCCCCACCCAATAAAGCGACTTCGCCAATGTCCAGTGTAAGTGGGAGAGTCAGGAAATTAATGATGTTGTTTGTTTATTTGAACGTCAAATGTCAGGAACCGACCGATTCCGTCCCCGTTCGGATTGAAAAATGAATTCAAATACATAATTATGATCATAAATTGCAAAAAATCGATCAGTTAGTTTTCAAATAATTTTCAATCCCTATTCCATTTTTTATGGAAACGTAATTTTAATAATATAACCTTCGTTCCAGACGCTACCAGTAATATTCTTCTTCAGCATGTTGGTCGAAGTGCTATTCTTCTGGGGCGCTTTACAATGGTTCTGTTTGAAACTCGGCCATTTGTTACGAGCGGCTACTAATACCACTGTTTGTGAAAGCGTGATTGCTGTGGGGAATATATTCTTGGGGATGGTGAGTTTATCATCATCATCATCATTTTCATTAACATTAATATGATCATCATGAGTATCAATACCTACTTGGGGATTCTTATTTAATCAAAATCAAAATTAACATTAATATGTTTAATTTCATCATGAGTATCAATATGTGTAGTTTCATTTACAACAACATCACTACATAGTATAAAACCAAGTCGCTTTCTCTGTCCTTATGTCCCTTTGTATGCTTAAATCTTTAAAACTACGCAACGGATTTTGATGCGGTTTTTTTAAATAGATAGAGTGGTTCAAGAGGAAGGTTTTAGTATATAATTTATTAGGTTTTAGACAAAGCGGGCGAAGCCGTGGGCGGTAAGCTAGTCATTTAATATACTTCTTGGGGATGGTGAGTTTATCATCATCATTATGATTACATTACTATGATCAGCATGAATTCATGAGTATAAATATCTTTAGTTTCATTTATAACAACATACTTAATTATACTAAAAATATTATAATCACCTTCACCACCATCACCATTATCAAAATGATCAACAGCATCGTCATCATCATCATCACCACCGCCCCCTTTTATTCCGAATTAGATCCTTTTCCCGCCCCGGCTTCGCACGTGACATATTATGTTTACATTTTCTGTCTATAAGAACCATCCTCATACTTCAATGAATAGTATAAAAAGATAATTAACGAAAACTGTTCAGCCGTTCTCGAGATTTGCCCTTAGCAACCAATTTAGCGCTTAATTTTTATATTATGGGTGATTGTTAAAATTTTATTCTGCCATTGCCGCCAAATAAATGTATTTTCTATCATTCTCCATTAGCATCTTCTCATCATCATCATCATCATACACATCTTAATTGATATTATAATCGTTATTATCACTATGACTATTAATAACTGTTAGGGTTATTTAAAACAAATTTTCGATCGGTTTCTCCAAAACACAATACCATTACACATTTATACGACATTTTCTTCATAGATTTATTTATTTTTGTTTCTTTTCTTTTTCTATATGAATTTTGAACGGTTTATTTCATATTTTGCATAGTTTATTTCTGATATTTTAGCGGTATCTATTGCCAGTATCATCTTTATAATATTTTTTATCATCAATATCATTATCATTACCATTCTTATCGTCTTCATAATAATTATCATCAACACTATCTACATATTTAACAGGATCTCCAAAATTATTGTCATGATCATCATCGCAACTATCTTTATCAATGTTATTAGAAACTATTTCGAACACGTGTGTGATTCTTATTTTAAAATTAAAAAATACCTTCACATTTCACACAAAGATCTCAAACTAAGCAAAACTTGTACAAGCTTTATAAGAATTTTTAAAATAATGCAAAAATACAAGCTCTAGCCAAGTTTATTCCTAGTTGAATCATCATCGTGTCTAATTTTTGTGTTGAATCTATGTATTATTAAACAACTAGCTTTCGCTTTCGCTCGCTTTGTCTAAAACATAATAAATTATATACTAAAATCTTCCTCTTGAATCACTCTATCTATTAAAAAAAACCGCATCAAAATCCGTTGCGTAGTTTTAAAGATTTAAGCATACATAGGGACATAGGGACAGAGAAAGCGACTTTGTTTTATACTATGTAGTGATAATCGATTTTTATTTTTAATTATGTCCTTTTTGTATTACATCTTATAGTGTTTTTTATTTTCATAAATTCCTTAATAAAATCAGTTTAAGTACCATGTTTCATAATCAATGTTTTAAAATTAACTAACAATTTTCAGTCAGAATCGATTTTGCTGATAAAACCATATCTACCATTGCTGACTCCATCGGAACTACACGTTGTACTGTCGTCTGGTTTTGCGACTGTTTCTGGTTAGTAAGTATTATATTTTGGGTTATTTCTTAATAATTGTAAAGGATAGTGATAAATTTATGAGTATGGCAGTATAACTTCATAAAATGATTTATTTCAAAATGATTTTGGTCAACATTCGAATATTTTTTGATATAGTTTATATTAACTGATGTTTGATCAAAGCGTAAAAATATTTTCGTATAAAGCAATGGAAAGCTTAAAATATTTGCTGGATAATTTATGAACTTCCCAAAGCATTTGACTATGTAGAACGTTTCACTCTGTTGCATAAACTCAACTACACATAATTAAAGGTTTAGATTAGAACCCCATAGATTCATACTTCTAGAGTAGAATACAGACCGTTGTTGTTAATGAAGAAAAAAGTCTTGCAACGCGTCGATTAACATTGGTGTTCCACAAGGATCCTACATAGGTCCTATTTTTCTCCTTGAATATATCTTTACTAATATGCTAATATTATAAAGCTGAGTCTTTATGTTTTGTTAGTTTTAACTCGCTAATTTCAGGAACTACTGATCCAATTTATAAAATTATTTCACATTAGCAAAAGTAGATAGGGTAAATACCCCCATAATTTATCTCGTTCTTCTACTAAAAGAGGAATAAAAACCATTAAGCCTACTTATTCACTCGCTCCTCTACTAAAAGAGAGTTAATACGTAAACCATAATTTTTTAGGCACAATACTAGCCGCCTATATAGGTTTTGGTGCATCTCCCGCACATCTTGTGACAGCAAGTGTGATGTCGGCACCTGCTGCTGTGTGCTATTCGAAACTATTGATGCCTGAAACTAGACGCTCGTTGACACGCGTCGATAATATACAGGAGGTTGAGAAGTATGTTTTTTGTTGTTATTTTGTTAAAAAAATACGGTTTCTCGATATAAATATTTATAGTTATTCAATTTTTAAGAATTTGTTAAAGGTGGAATCATAATTAATGAGATATCTTTAATTTCACTAGAAGAAATTAAAAAAAATTAAATTGCAAACTTGCTAAATATACAAATTTTGCTACCGCTTGCTACTATTTTACTTACCACTATTTATTGGTGATGCATGTGAAGGTGGAACATTGATTATAATGCTTCTGCAATTCTTCTGCAATCTTTAATTTCTATTGCATATCATTTTTGAAGTGAAACTTTTTTTGGTGCGTTGAGAGTAAAATTTCACGGTATCGGCGTCATGGCAATACCGTTACATCATAGAGTTTGAGGATTTTGGTATCTCTGATCTAAAGAAGTTTCACTTCTGACGCATGTGCTTAGCACTTTTTTTGTGTAGTAAAAATAATATTTCTATTAATTACAGACAGGACCAATCAGCACTCTCCGCGGCTACACGCGGTGCGACAAACGGGATATCCCTAATACTGAATATTATAGCGAATCTAGTAGCTTTCGTAGCCGCGATCGCGTTTCTCAACGGAGTCATAGGTTATTGTGGTGCTCTGCTCGGTTTACCAGATTTGAATCTAGAGTGGTTGTTGGGGAAAGTCTTTATACCGCTGTGTTGGATGATGGGTGAGATTCGAATATTTTTAAACATAAATTTATAAAGAATAGAAAAAATTCTATCACTCAGCGGGACTCGAACCCGCATCCTTTCGCGCCATTCCGGGGCGGATGCCTGACCAATTCAGCCACTCGTGACCCGCCAGAGCGATCGAATTTATTATATTCTTTCAGTTTTATGTGTTCTATTGAGATGATTAACAATATAATACTTTTAAACAATAATTATGTTGAGAAAAACTGATCATGGTCGGGGATTGTGTGATAGATTTTTCTTTCGATTGAACATGTAGTTTTACCTTAGTTTTTCATAGCCGCCAAGACTGGTAGTCGCTTATAGATGGCATCACTTATTTTTATATATTTGAATAAAAATTAAAAGTTAAGAATTAATAAATATTTTTTCATCATCCTAAATTATTACGGTGATAAATTCCACATATTTAAAGATAACAATAAAATCATGATATGTTAACTCAAGTTTTTAGATATTAATTTATGTAATATGCCAAGATTTTGTTGATGTGTGTAGTTTTAGGATTTAGTACTAATATTAAAATTTAATTATAGGAGTGCCCTGGGAGGAATGTGAATATGTCGGATCTTTGATTGGTCTGAAAACAGTGGTCAATGAATTTGTTGCATACCAAAGAATGGGAGAAATGAAGAGGGATGGATTGCTATCTGTAAGTATTTGTTTCATCGTTATTGGCCCATCTGTTTCTAGTACACAGGTTTTGGGGTCTTTAGTAGATTTATATTATTAAAAAATTTGAAGGTTAAATCTAATAGGGTCATTTTTATAGTTATAAAGTTGAATTAAGTTATTTTTACCTATGTAAATAGTTAAATTATTTATGTTTAACCATACTATTACATCTCAGTTAATTATAATTGATACGTCTACAAATTGTACACTTTTGTGCGCTGTTATCTTACGTTAGTCATTTTTATTTATTAGAAATAACAACGGACCTAAGAAGCATCCTTGTGGCACTCCACTTATAAATTAGAATAATGTCATGACTAATTCATATTTTTGAGGTTTTACTTTATTCGACTTTATATCGATTTTCTTTGGGGACAAGTAGGTGATCAGCCTTGTGCGTCCTGTCAGACCGAGACATTTTTTTTCTTCGTCTCCACCGGGAATCGAACCCAGGACCCCTCGGTTCTACGCTCACGCGTAACCACTGAGCACTGTACCAAGGAGGATATAATAATAATTATAATAATCTATAAATAAATAAATAATATTCCAGGCGCGATCTGAATTAATAGCGACATACGCTCTATGTGGCTTCACAAACCCATCATCAGCGGGCATCATGCTTGGAGCAATAGCCGCTATAGCACCGCAACAAAGAGAAACACTATCCTCTGTGAGTATACTAGCTGTGCCCCGTGGTGTTGGTCTTAGCGTGATGATATATAGCCTATAGCCTTCCTCGATAAATGGGCTATCTAACAGTGAAATAATTTTTCAAATAGCACCAGTAGTTCTTGAGATTAGCGCGTTCAAACGAACTCTTCAACTTTATAATATTATAATACTAGCTGTCCGCCCGCGGCTTCGCCCGCGTTTTCAAAGAAAAACCCGCATAGTTCCCGTTCCCGTGGGATTTCCGGGATAAAACATATCCTATGTCCCGGGGTAAAAACTAGCCTATGTCCTTTCTCGGGTATCGAAATATCTCTATACCAAATTTCATGCAAATTGGTTCAGTAGTTAAGGCGTGATTGAGTAACAGACAGACAGACAGAGTTACTTTCGCATTTATAATATTAGTATGGATTAGTATATATTCTACTGCCTTTCTGGCCGGTTGGCTAGGTTGGTAGTGGCCCTGCCTTCCAAGCCAGAGACCGTGGGTTGGATTCCCACCCGGGGCAAATATTTGTGTGATGAACATAGATGTTTGCTCTGTGTCTGGGTGTTAATTATCTATATAAGTATTTATTTAAAATTATATATGTATGTTTATCAGCCATTTGGTTTCCATAACACAAGCGAAAGCTTAGTATGGGCACACCCCGGACACTCCATACAAAATTATCGTTTTGACACTTACACTAGCATTAGACATTTGAACAGAGTACATTTGTACAGAATCAGAATCAGTATCATTATGTGTCATAAAAATGAAGAAACTACGTACATACATACAAAATGACGTCGTTGCATACAAATAACAAATATTTATATATTTTTCAGTTGGCGGTCAGAGCGTTTTTCGCGGGATGTGGTATTTGTTTCATGACTGCTTCAATCGCGGGTAAGTTTTTGTTTTATCTGTAACTTATGTACCGATTTTGGTAGGAATTTGAGAAATGATTTGATAATATTTTTTTTACAACTTTTTTATTAACATTTCCATAGTAATGATAATCTGTATGTATTTCTATATTATATGTCTGTAATATGTTCCCATTTCACGCTGAAATGGCTGAAGCGATTTTGATGAAATTGAACACAGAGATAGATTCTTGTTTTGAGATAGATATTTTTTTACAAAAGATAACCCAAAAAAGTTGTATGATGAATTTGTTTTTACAAGACTATTATAATAGTTATATAATATTATTATTTTTGTTTCAGCACTACTTATGCCGGAAGGTTCATTTGGTTGATGACTTCGATATAGACTAAGCATAGTTAATATAAATATGTACTTAAAAATTAATTAATAAGAAATCTATAACTTGTTCTTTTTATTTGTGAAATACTTAAAAATAAAAAAAAAATATGCAGAAGTAATCAAAACAATTTTTTTTTTTTCTCTACAATATAATTTTTTTTCATAAAAAGAACAAGTTATACAAATTTATAACAAAGAGCTTACCGTTGTACTTAATTTAAATTGTAATTTAACTAACTTATTTAGAATTTTACATAAATTTTTCATTTATCTTTAGACGTATAAAAAATCTAAAAAAAATACCAATAGAGTATTTTAAAACACATACTTATAGTATATATTTTTTAACCGACTGTGCTAAAAAGAGGCTAATTTTTTTAGTGTTTTTTTTTATATCACGCAATTTATGAATTTGGATGATTTCATTTTCTTGAAAAGTGTCGAAAGGTTTTATATGTATGACATATAGGTATAACAGGTACAAATTCATAATAATTTACAAAAAATGCTCGATTTTTTGACAAAAAATGTGACATACTAAACCTTTTTTTTTTCAAATTTTCTTATGACAGACGCACAAGCGTGAAACGTCATTTTGACATTTGTAGTTTTTTTCTAAATATTCCTACCATTTCATTATATACATTTGTATGTTTAATATTTATTTAATAATACTACAAAGATTTAACGAAATACCATTAGAATAAGATAACCATTTATACTAAGAGTTGTTCACATAAATACTAAGTACTAAAATTGCATTTATTAAAGAAAATTAACTTAATTTTAAACATGT
Organism: Colias nastes; assembly: GCA_907164665.1. Taxonomy (NCBI): domain Eukaryota; kingdom Metazoa; phylum Arthropoda; class Insecta; order Lepidoptera; family Pieridae; genus Colias; species Colias nastes. Next base: position 5,168 of record CAJQZM010029757.1, on the reverse strand, counting down.
TGAATAACACAGCACGCTCAAACTTCTTCCCTTAGGTACTATAAGAAAAGACCTTTTGTATTTATTATCTATATATTTAAGTTACCATACTTTGTGATTAATTTTATTTATAAATTACCCATATTTTGTGATTTATTTTAATAAAAAAATTATTGCTATCAATTATTGTTGTTTTTATTATTCATTATATCCTTTCTTAGTATCCATCCTTTTCATTGGTCATATCCAAAACTAGCCCTTAATAATGGGGAAGTATTTCTGTCTGTCTCTACCGTTTTCAAGCCTTAATCATTTAAATGACTTGATTACATTAATTAGTACCTACAAAGATAAGCAAAAGCCGATAAAAAATTAGAGTAAAACTAATTTATTCACAAAGAAATAATAAAAGAGGTTCTGTTATTCTTAAAAAAAGCTGTACTGACATCATACAACAAACAACCTAGACCAACAAAGAAGAAAACGACATTTCATTTTTCGAAATTAACAAGCAAAAATGTCACACTATGCCGTCTTATAAAATAAATATTCGAACAAAAAACCCCGGCGATCCGTATCAGTTATGATACCGTATCCAAATTGCCAAATATATGTGTCTGTATTTATTTATATTGCAACGAAAACATTGTGCTTCATAGTGGAAAAACATCGTGTGATGCGTAATCCCACTCTAACGAGCATCCCAGAAAAACGGGAGTCAGACGATGACGTCATAAAATGGGTGCCAAAGAAAAAACACGAAGTGTTAAAAGCCAAATACAAGTGCTTAAAGAAGCTATTCCAAATATACGACGCGAGCGTTATAGGTATCCTACCTGAGACCTATGTAGAACCTATACCTGAACCTAAAAGACGAAGGAAAAGATCGCGTAGAACCAAAACTGACGCTGGCGCTGGAACTACTGAAGTTTCCAACGGTGACGTAACTATTAAATCTGAAGATACATCTATACCTAAAACTGTTATAAGGGAACTACAGAGTCAAATATCTGAATCACATATAAGCAGATCTATTAGCAAAGACGAATCTACCCAAGATTCAAAAGAAAACGTATCCGTACAAAGCGAGAGAGAATCTAGGGACTCGAGGGAGTCTAGACATTCAGAGTTCCAAGCTCCCTATAGAAGCAAGCGGCACAAACCAACACGCTTTCAATGCTTCCTGCAACGGATATTCGGTTTAAAACCAGAGAGAAATTATCATTATAAGATCCAGAATTCTAGGACATATGCAGCGAGTGACGATGATATTGTTAATCGCTATGAAAAGAGACGTCGTCGAGGCTTGCGCTTGAGACGAGGGAGGAGACCGAAGAAAACACATTCTGAGATAGCTTTAAGGGAATCGAAGAGTCCAGTTATATTAAATTATGTTCAGAGTGTGCAGCGGAATTGTCTGATGGACACTACGTCACGACAGTGCCCTATTGTTGGATGTAGGATGATGTTTTATGGTAAGTTATGGTATAGATAATATTACAATACTATTATGGCAATCTTTTCTCTTAATTATTAGTCATTGACGAAGTCTTATGTTATTTTGTTGCGGACTCTCCATAGAAGAAAACGCATAGCGGTAGGTACTAGGTAGTTAGGTATTTCAAATTCCTCAACAATATATAAATCTACACTAATATTATAAAGAGGAAAACTTTGTTTGTTTGTTTGATTGTAATGAATAGGCTCATAAACTACTGGACCGATTTTAAAAATTCTTTCACCATTCGAAAGCTACATTATCCACGAGTAATATAGGATAGGTTTTATCCCGGAAATTCCACGGGAACGGGAACTACCTATGCGAGTTTTTCTTTGAAACCGCGGGCGGAGCCGCCGGCGGAAAGCCTGAAATTTCTTTAAATGTTACTTTTCAAATTATATAAATTTGTATAATATTGCGTGGTTCTTTCTTTGATGAATTTAAAAACTTACAAGTTTGTCAACAAATACTAAAATTACCTACAACTATTTAACACTAGCTTTCAGCCCGCGACTTCACCCGCCCGATTTTAAAGAAAATCCCGTATAGTTAATTTCCTTTCCTGTGGGATTTCCGATAATTTTTTTGTGTAAAATGTTAATCGAAGTTGTTCCAAATTTCAAATATTTGCTCCTAGAATTTTTCTATTTTGACGATGAGAAACCAATACTATTTAATACATTATTTGATACAGGAATAATAAACTACAACGATCACCTAAACCTGTGCCATTTCCCTGAACGCCGGCACATCTGCCACTACTGCCATGAAGGCTTCGTTCTCGAACAGGACAAGTTTTTACATGAAAACGAACATTTGGGCATTTCGAAGCTGAACGCTAACGTTGTGTCTGTAGCTTCTAATGAACGGTACTCGTATCTTTACTCTTACATGGATGATTAATTTGATTCATGAATTTGTGCATATTCAATATGAGTAGAATTATTATAGATTGAATTTAACATTTTGTAATAGTCAACTTAGTTGTCGTCGATTTATTTTTGATGTCTTTTTATTTTATTTTTCATTTATAGAAAGCTAGAAATAGGTAAACACTAGCTGTGCGCGTTCGTAAAATAAAATGCATTTATCTTATCTTAAATTATAGCATAAATGCTTCCGAGGACTGCTTGATAACTAGTTACATAACAAAAAAATCATCAAAAGCTGTCCAGTATTTTTGTTTAAATTCGGATTAAACAGACAATCAAGTGCTCATGTAAATATTGTTTCAGGCCATCAACAAAAATAGCAAGCATTACCCAAACAGACCCAGAACTAAAAATCGACGTCCCAGAAGACAAGCTAAAGAAAATAGTTTCATTCTTCGACAAAATAACAGACCCTGAGCAAATAATTATCAACGGAATTAATAAAAAGCAATATGCAGAATCTAGTTCACACACTACTACTGATTCTGACGTGAAATCTGATAAGCAGTCGTGTGTGTCGCAACGGAAGACGTCTGACGCGTCAGATGTGACGTCACAGTGCGTGTGTGACCCTGTAAGATGTCAAATGTGTGGAGAACAGTTTAAGTACCGGTGAGTTATTTTAAAATTTATATTATCCATTGACGTCCAACAAACAACGACTCGCATTCACGCTCAAAAATTGTCCGAAGCGATACTCTGCCTACGCGAGTGGTACAGTTTTCTAATGAGCCGTACAACCGATTTTGCACATTACTGCTAGTTAATAGTGTTTATTTGAATTAAAATTTTATACCCCGTCGCTCTAACATTATTTGTACTTTTAATAGATGATTAAATGTAATATTAGATCCTTATATTTTTTAGACTTCTGTAATAGGATCGAAATTATTTTTTTCTCATGCAGTCGAACATTTTATTCATGAACATGCAATTGCCCTTCTCTTTATAAGATGTCTACTTTTAATTTTTTTAATAATTTGTCCTTTACAGGCGTCAACTAAGCCTCCACATAGACGTGGATCATCGAAACAACGAAAAATTCACAAAATACCACAGCTGTGCCGGCATTATCAACAAAGTAGCCAAAAAAACATCTCTCTATCATTCAGAAACAGAGTCCTCTAGAAGCGATTCCTCTGGAAAGTCGTTGAGTGACGAACCATCTACTAATATAGTTTATTATACATCTAGCGAGTCGATAAATAAAAAACCGTCGGTTGTCAATTCGTTGGTGCAAAAAGTGCGTAGTGGATTTTGCTATAAGTGGGAGCCTGGTACTAAAATTATTCATGTGTAGTGTTGTGTGAATAAAATTGTAAATGTTTTTTGTTGTTTTATTTAGAACTACCTTAGCGCCCGCTTTATCTAAAACCTAGTAAATTGTATATATTAATACTGTCCTAGGGAAAATTATTAAACAAGGCATCAAATCAATCTGTTGCGTAGTTTTAGAGATAGATAAGGACAGACAGAGACAGCGATTTAAGTGCAGTCATTTTAAAGGCTAAATTAGGTGAAAATCTCGGAAAATCGAGATACTTATCCAGTATTATACCACGTAAAAACTTGTATTCTAGCATCCTAAAACTGTTCTCAAAATTCACATTTAATAAGGATGGTCGCAAGTTTGAAAATCAGGAGTAAAATAATATTTTCAAAATGTAGTTCGTAAGTTGTGGATTGGTAAAATTGTTTGCGCTTTAATTAGTGGGTTCGATTCCCACTCAATACATGTACTGTTAATTCTACGTAAGATTTAACGAATATTTATAGCCTTTGATATTTAGTTTTACGAAGTGTCTAGTCGTCCGCTAAACGGATGAATAAAATAAATTAGTCGTCCGATTACCGGATGAATAAAATAATTTAATCGTCCGATTACCGGATGAATAAAATAATTTAATCGTCCGATTATTCGGATTACTAGATAACCTTTTAACACTAAAGCTAGTTGGGTTGGACTAAAGCAAAGGGGGCGCAGGACTTGGAAAATTTTTGATGGAGTTGGTGTCATTACAACACCTATTTATTATTGTTTTATCGTAAAGATTACGCTAATATAAGCATGTTTTATAGGAACAACTTTTCTCTAAAATCAAAAATGGCCGAGATATTCGCCCTCAATTCGTTAGGTTAGGTTTAGGTTAGGTTAGCCTTTAGGTTAGGTTAGGTTTCTTAAAAAAAAACTACACAGAAATAGGAGCCCCGCGAAGCGGGGCTCCGTCGACTCGCAAAAAAAAAATCAAGTTTAGGTTAGGTTAGCCGTTAGGTTAGGTTAGGTTAGGTTTCTTAAAAAAAAAACTACACAGAAATAGGAGCCCCGCGAAGCGGGGCTCCGTCGACGCGCAAAAAAAATCAAGTTTAGGTTAGGTTAGCCGTTAGGTTAGGTTAGGTTAGGTTTCTTAAAAAAAAAACTACACAGAAATAGGAGCCCCGCGAAGCGGGGCTCCG